>PVJH01021555.1:0-38347 GCA_004026705.1 Nesogale talazaci | reverse complement strand
CAAACAAAAAATTAAGCCTATCTGTGGCAACAATAAAGGTTCCATCAATTGCTAATACGAGTATGTTCAGACTTCAAATTTTTAAATAAAAAGCTTCATCAGTGATTACATTGTTTTCATATACTCATTTGTTTTCCTTTTTTTTGGGGGGTGGGGGGTGGGCATCACTGCTCTCTGGTGGTGGGAGTAGGAGGCCCAGCCCCACTGCTGGAATTGAACCTCCGTCCCAGTGGGCCGCAGTACCGAGCACAACCACTTGGCCACCGGGGCTCAGCCCACTCATTTGTTTTCTTTTTGTTTGTTTTGTTTTGTTTTTTTGGCATCACTGCCCTCAGGTGGTGGGAGTAAGAGGCCCAGCCTTTGCTCCGTGGAGCTGGAATCGAACCTCCATCCCAGTGGGCCGCAGTCCCGCGCACAACCACTACGCCACCAGGGCTCAGCTCCCACTCATTTGTTTTCTATTAAGGCTTTATTACACTACATAATAAAGCTATATAAAAAATCTAAGATGGAAAATCTGAGGTGCATTCTATTTTGAAATCTTTCTCAGCATGCTTTCATCTCTTTTAATAAAAGACTACAAACTTATTTCAGTAGTTATACTACTGCATTTTTATGAATGTGATGCAAAAACATCAAAAAAAAAAGTTTATACAGGAAGGATCCTATTCAATAGCCAGACACTTCACTTATTCTAAGTTCTTAAGTTTTCATAACTTTTAGCCACTAGAAGCCAAAATAGGTAAAATCTAATAAAATTCACTTTATGAAAATATTTTCTATATATCCACCTTATTTATAATTTTTTTTTTGGGGGGGCGGGCATCACTGCTCTCCGGTGGTGGGAGTAGGAGGCCCAGCCCCACTGCTGGAATTGAACCTCCGTCCCAGTGGGCCGCAGTCCCGCGCACAACCACTACGCCACCGGGGCTCAGCCCTATAATTTCTTAAAAATGATGATTGATTTAAGACAAAACTTGCCTAGAAATTGAATTGTTAAATTCTCAAATATGATAAAACAATAAAACAAACAGACTAACAAAAAAAGCAAAACCCCACATACTAAAGTGTAATTCTCTGTGAGTATTGACAAGGTAGAAAATAAACCTTATATTATGAAAAAAAAAAAATGATTGAAAAAAAAAGACGGCTGAACCAGGTAAGATAATATCAAAGCTTTTCCTCCTTTCGAAGAAATCATTAGAAAGTATGATTTAGAGATAAAAGCTAGATTTCTTTAGAGATAAAAGCTAGATTTCATTAGAAAGTATGATTTAGAAATAAAAGCTAGATTTCTTTAGCTATAAGCCAAAAGTAGCTAACATATACCTTTCAGAATGATTACACACACACACACACACACACACACACACACAAACAGACACAGAATGATCGCACATAGCATAGATAACTATTCTGGAGACATAGTAAGTGCCCAATAAGAATGTCCAAACTACAATTTTTTTTTCCTTTTTTGGGGGGGCATCACTGCCTCTGGTGGTCGTGGGCGCTACCCCATGCCGCTCCTGAGAGTCCCGCTGGATTTGAACCCGCATTCAACCACTTAAGCCACTAGGGCTCAGCCCCCAAACTACAATTTTTATAAATTTGTTCTCACTTTGAAATTAATGAACCAACTCCTTCAAACAAACAACCTGAAGCACAATCTGTTGCACATGAAGCTTTTAAATCATTGCAAAGGTAACAAAAGCCTTTTCTTACACTAAAAAACCGAACTCACTACCATCAGTCATTCATAGTGAACTTACTACATAAGGTTTCCAAGTCATCAAATCTTCATGAAAACAGGTAAGTTCATCTTTGAAAACCACCAACCTTGCAGTTACTAGTTCAACTCTTACATGGTAACACTCCTAGGGCTCCATTTCTTACCTTAAAGGAAGGCTAAATACACAACTGTGTGTACTTGTTCCAGTCTACCTACACATTTCAACTTAAAAATAGACCTTGGGGCTGAGCCCCGGTGGTGTAGTGGTTGTGCGTGGCCCACTGGAATGGAGCTTCAATTCCAGCAGCCACTCCACAGCAGCAAGGCTGGGCCTCCTACTCCCACCACCAGAGGGCAGTGATGCCCCCAAAACAAAAAACAAAACAAAACAAAACTAGATCTTGTTTGGAGCTGGGGAACTACTTGTTCACTCAAAACCCAAACGGAATGCCATCAAGTGGATTTCACCTAACAGTGACCCTACAGGACAGCGAACTGCCCCTTTCAGTTTTGAGTTTGTAAAATCTTCGTAAGATCAGAAAGCCTTATTTTTCTCCAGAACTTTGCCTAGAGGTTTTAAACTGTTGATCTTACAGTTAGCAGTACAACTTTAAGAATGGTCTCGACATATCTAAGACTTAATAGATAACTGGAAGGAATAAGGAAGTCAGGTTACGAACAATAATTAACATATAAAGTCTACCCACAATTTTTTTTGTTTTGTTTTGTTTTGGGGCATCACTGCCCTCTGGTGGTCGTGCAAGCTACCCAGCTTTGCTCCTGGAGAGCTGCTGCTGGATTTGAACCGTCAAACCAATGGGCCACAGTCCTGCATTCAACCACTACGCCACCGGGGCTCAGCCCTACCCACAATTCATTTTTTGTTTGTTCTTTGTGTTTGTTTGTTTTTTGTGTTTTGGGGGGCATCACTGCCCTCTGGTGGTGGGAGGAGGAGGCCCAGCCTTTGTTTCTGTGGAACTGCTACTGGAATTGAACCTGTATCCCAGTGGGCTGCAGTTCCACGCACAACCACTACACCACCAGGGCTCAGTCCCACAATTCTTTAAAGCCTTTTAAAGCTGCGTTTCTTAAAAATTCTTCCTCAGACAACCCTCTTCTAAATTTAAGATTAGATTAAAATGCAAGAGTCAAAGCATGAATAAATCTGCTGATTTTGAGATCATGTAAGTCCAGAAATGTGTACTTTAAAAAAGTATCAAAATGTTTTTATGAGAAACACTACATATTTGTGTGTGCGTGTGTGACGAAGACTAAACCATCCTTCGCTTGTCTATGGATCACTACATTTCCCTGCCAAATATTAGGATTACATGAGTTGATTTTTGCCTCCATACAGTATTATTTTCCACATGGGCATCAAAGTTATCTTTTAAAATGTAAATCAGGTCATATTTCCCAGCTCAAAAATCCTCATCTTTTTATTTTTAAAGAGTTTTAAGTTACATATTCCATATTCTACCTATGATTACATAATGCAATTTAACCGAAATTAGTAAAAAGTTTAACTAAAGAACATTTAAGTTACTAGATTGAACATGCCTCCCATTGGGTATAATGTATTAACTGTAAATCAAGAAAATTAAAATTCTGTTTTACATAATATCATTTTGCTGTTAGAATGGTGATCTAATGATCTATCATTATTGCTATTATTAAGGTGAAAATGAGCAACAAAACCTTGACGACTTTACAAATTCCACATGTACAATTCAGAATTAATTTATTTACTTGTAAAGTACATACCATTTTTGTGGAAGAAACCAGTAAATGTAAGCTGCAGATGAGCTGACAAGCTAAAAAAAAAAAAAAAATTATTGGTATAACAATCTATAACAAAAATAGCTTAGATTCTAAAGTATAACATAGAAATCAAAATTATTTCCACAAAATAAGAATTTTTTTATAATTCTTAACTACTATTCACTCCAGAACTCCATTGTTTTATTAAGTTCTACATCCTAACCGGAACATCTATATACCTAAAGAATAAAAATTTAAAATGAACCACATCACACACACACACACACACACACACACACACACGAAAACATTGAGTTAAGCAAAAAACACCTCCCCCCCCCAAAAAAAATTTACCACTAAATAAAGCAAGGTAAGTGATGATTTCATTAGTGTCTTGCCTCTATTTTTATAAGCGTAGTTGAATCCATGCAAGCAGTTTGGAATGATTTAATATATATATATATAGCAAAGATAATGCTTTAATGGAGGTAGTGAAGGACTTTTGGAAAGGGAAGGGACAGTATCTTGGGCTACTGAGCAGGTCCTGAGGCCTGTAAAGTTAGGCTAGGGAAGCTGCCATTTTAATATTTTAAGTTGTAGAAATTCAACATTCATAACTGATAATGCAAAACCATTACTTTCTGTGTAAATAAGGGGTGAAATAAATCATTACAAATCTAACATAGATTTATAACTTACCCAGTGTCAATGTTAATTACATTTTAGTTTTAGTAGGTATGGAGGAGGAAAAGCAACAGCAGTGGTCCCTTTTCATTTGAAAAATATCTACTCACATTGGGAAAACAATGTAAGATAGGTTAGACTACACAAGCTTTTGTTCCTTTAAATTGATAAAAGAGAGCAATTTATGTGTTGATCAGAAACCATTATCGTTCCTAGACAATAACTGTGGTGTGACAGAGAGTGACCAGATTGCAGTTCCAGAGAACAGAAGAAGCCCTGGTGATATAATGGCTGCTAAAGGCTAGAGGGATGAGTATACCAAGAAGGGTCTCAGAAAAAAGGATTGGTGAACTACTACTATGAAAGTAGCCATTAAAAACTGTGAGCACAGTTCTATTGACACAGAGTCATCGTGAGCTGGACTCAACTCATTATGTTTTGAGTACAGATGGGAGAAAAATGGAAACAGTATTGATCCCTGACACCAAATTTACTAGTGAAAGGGAAAAAAAGTTAATAGCTGAAGGACAATGAGGCGCAGTAAAGGGAGTGTTGTGTTTTTTTTTTTTTTTTTTTTTTTTTAGGCATCACTGCCCTCAGGTGGTGGGAGTAGGAGGCTCAGCCTTTGCTCCTGGGAGCCGGAATTGAACCTCCATCCCAGTGGCCCGCAGTCCCGCGCACAACCACTACGCCACCGGGGCTCAGCCCGGGAGTGTTGTGTTTTTAAGTGACAGTAACTATTTAGTCATTTTTTATAATTAGAGGGAAAGCTAATGAGGCAATAGAGTGTTAAGGAGCAGGAGATTATTTGAAATGAGAACATATTATATAAACAAGTTAGGCCCAGGATACTTCTTCCCCCTACAGAGAAATAAAAATCCAATGAGTAGGTATTTCCACAGAAGATACAATAATGTCTATCCTCTTAGCAAAGAAAAGTCATAAAGCTCTGTGCTAAAATACCCTGTTTTGAGAAAGTATAACAAAATAAAGGATGCCAGACAAAAGAACCAGAAAAAAGTAACATAACCAAGAGTTAAAAAGCAAATTAAGGAAAAGATGAGTTAGCTTAAATATTGACAAAAACAAAAGTAGTATGTAACAGGATTCCTGAAAATAATATAGTACAAAAGATTTTTACATTACTTTTAATTATAAATAAAATTCATTTTAAAAGCACATTAAAAATGTGCACATCAGTACAACCACCCATTTAGACTCAAATGGGCTGCATTTAGTCAAAGAAAAAGTTCAGAGAGTTAAAAAGGAAGGCAAAGTAGATCACTGGAACCTCCTAAAAATAAGATACTGGGGCTGAGCCCCGGTAGCGTAGTGGTTGTGTGTGGGACTGTGGCCCACTGGGACGGAGGTTCAATTCCAGCAGTGGGGCTGGGCCTCCTACTCCCACCACCGGAGGACAGTGAAGCCCGCCCCCCCTTCAAAAAAAAAAAAAAAAGACACTGTGCATCAAAAGATTTCACCTAACGAGTAAAAAAGAAACCAACAGTCTGGGGAACATTTTTTGGCAATGATTTATCAGACAAGGGACTAATCTCTAAAATCAATAGAAAACTTCAATACCTCAACAAGAAAAAGACAATATAAAAGCGTAGAGAACATGGTCAGTTCACCACAGATGTTTTTTTTGGTGGGCATCACTGCCCTCTGGTGCGAGGAGAAGGTCCAGTCTTGCTCCCGGAGAGCTGTTGCTGGATTTGAACCATCAACCCAGTGGGCCGCAGCCCTGCACACACCCACTACGCCACCGGGGCTCAGCTCACCACAGATCGTAAGGCAGCTAACAAACATACAAAAAAATGTTTGCAATTACTAGCCATCTAAGAGATGCAAATGAAAACAATGAGATACCACCTTATCCCAGAATAGTAAAGCTCAAAGTAACAGAAAACAACAAAAGCCGGAGAGGGTGTTGAAAGAGTGAAACCCTATATTGCAGGTGGGTTGATGAAAGTGTGGAGACATGCTGAATATGAACGTCCTCAAATAATTAGGAACAGAAATATCCTTATGACCCAGGAATTGCACTATGTAGCATATGTCCTACAGAAATAAAGAACTAAGCCTGAACATATTTATGCACACCCATGTTTTTGAAGTACTATTCACTATTCATGAAAAAGATGGAAACAAATTAAATGCCCAAAGGTAGAAGAATGGATAAACAAATTTTGGTATATACAGACAATGGAGTACAATGCATTGCTAAAGATGATGAAACTGTGAAACACCACATGGCATGGTTGGATTTGAGGACATTATATGCTGAGTGAAGTTAGCAATGACACAAGGACAACTACTGTGCAAGACCACTATCATAAAAACAAAGAAAAAAATCAAGAAAGGGTTTCTTTTTTTAAATAAATCACTTTATTGGGAGCTCGTACAACTTTTATCACATTCAATACATACATTCATTGTATCAAACACATTTGTACATCTGTTGCCTTCATCATTCTCAAAACATTTGCTTCCTACTTCAGCAAAAAAAGGTTTTCATGGCAAATGAAAGAGACTTTGATGGTTAACAGGTGGGAAGGGAAGTAACAGACTTGCAATGTAGATGCAGAGGACAGGATGAAAGCTTAGTACAGGAGGGAGATGGTAGGAAGAGAGAGGGTAGGAAACAGGGCAAGCCGTTGGGAAAAGTAATGTTATTTAAATTGTTTAACAGAAAAATGTACATGCCATTTAACCGAAAAGATTGCTAACATTTTCCTATAAAAATTCTTTTGTCTTTAAAAATAAAAATCTGCTGAGCCCTGGTGGCGTAGTGCTTGTGTGTGGGACTGCAGCCCAAAGAGTTGGTGGTTTGAATCCAGCAGCAGCTCTCCGGGAGCAAGGCTGGGCTTCCTACTCCCACCAGGGCAGTGATACCACAAAAATAAATAAAAAATAAATAAAAATCAGCTGAACGCCATCCAAAACATAAAGACAAAAAATATTTATTCTACAATTTCCACAATTCAGAAGAGAATCCATCAATTACCACCAATTTAAAAGGAAAGATGTTAGTCACCACTAATCTTATTAGTTACTAATAAGTAACTACTGCAGGTTAATGTTACTAAAATGCCATTTTGCATGTATCCTCCCTTTCTCCATATTTTTAAGCCATCTCTACTACCACCTGTTCATTTGGACAACTACAAATTTTTGTCTCCACTAAATCTTTATGTACAGAAATAGAATTGTGGCAACAGCTATTAGCTCTGACTTGTTATCTATAAAATTAGAATATTAACTCTTTCAACTTTGTGACGCTTGCATAGAATAAGAATGTATCCAGCAAAATATTTTTTCCTGTTTTACAAAACTCTCACCTCTCACCAGCTGAAAGCATAATGAGCACCTCTTTCATTTATAAGCATTTATTTACCACTACTTTGGGACTATATTTTCATATTCTTTCTCAACGTGAGATATAAATAAACTCACATGGAACAAGACATCTATATTACTGTTCCTAGTACCTCGCAGTATCTTACAGAAAGATAAAAAAAATGACAAATAGGCTGACCCCAGGTGGTGCAATGTTTGTGTGCCGGACTGCAGTCCACAGGGTTAACAGTTTAAATTAGCAGCAGCTCTCCAGGAGCAAGGCTGGGCTTCCTACTCCCACCAGGGCAGTGATGCCACAAAAACAAATAAATAAAAAAAAAAAATGTTTTCCATATGGAAGATTTCCTTCTAGAGTTAAAAAAAAAATCTCTTTCTGGACAGGAATCATTATATAGGTGGTCTTCAATTCACAATGCTTATTCACGTTACGACAAACCTAACTTTCGGGCCACACTTTTCATTAGTAATCTTGACATTAATAAAACCTTCAAGGTTTCATTTCTGGGGTCATGACTATATTACCTTAAAACAACACAATAGATGGATGTACGGATTGTGATAATAACTGTATGAGCCCCCAATAAAATGATTTTAGAAATTAAAAAAATAAAGATATTTCTATTATTAAGCCATTGGCATATATACTATTAAGATTGTAGTTACCAAAATTTTCTTACGTATTTATACCTCGATGCAGAAAGCTGAACAATCATTGACTGCATCAAGCCTTAATCCTAGATCCCGATTTTTTTTTTTTGTGGGGGGGGTGGGGGGGAGGCAGCACTGCTCTCCGGTGGTGGGAGTAGGAGGCCCAGCCCCACTGCTGGAATTGAACCTCCGTCCCAGTGGGCCACAGTCCCACGCACAACCACTACGCCACCAGGGCTCTGCCCCCAGATCCCGATCTTAAATAGGACTCTGATATAAAAGTGGAAACATTTTGTAGGAAGAAGTTGAACATCACAGGGGGAATACATTGGAAGTAGGATCCATCATGCTTAAATGTTCTAATTCTATTTCTAATAGTATGACAGACCAGAAAAAAAGAGGGGATTATTATAAACCTCGTGATTATATAAGAACAAAGTTTTGTTAAAATTTGATTTGGAAGACTGATTTTAAGGTTCAAGTGATAAGGCAGCTTCAGGAACAGAATATTAAGAAATTTATGACTCAGAATCTGAAAAAAAGAACTGACATTCAAGAGTGAAAATATGCAGATTTGAAATTTTATATTGCAGTTAGTACAGAATTCTTGGGAAAAGATAAAAATGATGAAAAAGGGGCTGAGCCCCGGTGGCGTAGTGGTTGTGCGCGGGACTGCGGCCCACTGGGACGGAGGTTCAATTCCAGCAGTGGGGCTGGGTCTCTTACTCCCACCACTAGAGAGCGGTGATGCCCCCCCCCCAAAAAAAAAAAAGATGAAAAAAAATGACAAATTTAAGCAGCAGCCTGAAGTTTTAAAAATATAGCTGAGTGGCTCAGCTCTCAAAAGATACAGCATCTGGGGTCTTAAAGGCTTGAGTAGGGCTGAGCTCCGGTGGTGTGGTGGTTGTGCGCGGGACTGCGGTCCGTTGGGTTGGAGGTTTAATTCCAGCAGTGGGGCTGGGCCTCCTACTCCCAGAGGGCAGTGATGCCCCCAAAACAAAGGCTTGAGTAAACAAGCAGCCATCCAGCTCAGAAGCAACTAAGTCAACATGGAAACGCACACCACATGGAAGAAGTCTGTGTGACTACAAAGTGTTGAAGGATCCGGTATCAGACATCAAAGAACTAAAATTATATCATTATAAATAGGGAGGAGTGGGGATGAGCCCCAGTGGCGTAGTGGTTGAGTGCAGGACTGCGGCCCACAGGCTTGACAGTTCAAATCCAGCAGCAACTCTCCAGGAGCAAGGCTGGGTAGCTCCCATGACCACCAGAGGGCCCTCACCCCCAAAAATAATAAATAAATAGGGGGGAGTACAGATTGGAGACCCAAAGCCCATCAATAGGTGAGGCGACATCCTCTTATAGAGAGGTTGCAGGGGGCTGAGCCCCGGTGGCGTAGTGGTTGTGCGTGGGACTGCAGCCCACTGGGATGGAGGTTCGATTCCAGCTCCAAGGAGCCAAGCCTGGGCCTCCTACTCCCACCACCTGAGGGCAGTGATGCCAAAACAAACAAACAAAACAAAACAGAGAGGTTGCAGGGAGATGAACCAGTTAACATACAGTGTGGTAACAATGAAATATCCCACTTTCCTCTAGTTCTCAAATGCTTCCTCCCACCATCACCAGACAAGTACGGTTAGAACAAGGGAGGTACACTGGAGTCGGAAACATGGGGAATTTAGGATAGATGTTCCCTCAGGACCAGCGGTGGGAGTGGTGATACTGGGAGGGTGAAGAGATAGTGGAGTAGAAAGAGGGAACCAATTTCAGGGATCTACATAAAACTTTCTCTCTGAGGCATGGACAATGGGGAAGTAAGTGAATGGACACACTGGACAGTGTAGGATATGAAAAAGCAAGAACAATTTGCAAGCTATTATGGGTTCATGGGGGAGAGAGAAAGGGAAATATGGGAAGCTGGTACTGGAGACCTAAGTGGAGGGAGGATGTTTTGAGAGTGATGATAGCAACAAGTGTGCAAATGTGGCTTGCATACAATTGATGTATGTATGGATTGTGAGGGGAGGTGTATGAGTCCCCAATAAAATGACTCATTAAAAAAAAGGGAAGGGGGGTGCTGAGCCCCGGTGGCGTAGTGGTTGTGCGCGGGACTGCGGCCCACTGGGACGGAGGTTCAATTCCAGCAGCGGGGCTGGGCCTCCTACTCCCACCGCCGGAAAGCAGTGATGCCTCCCCCCCGCCCCCCCAAAAAAAGTGCTAGTTCTAGTATACTTCGAAGAGACTTCTCTATCTACTTAATCATGGACCAAAGATAGAAAAATAATAAAGTGAATATTTTGCTTCTCATTTGACCCTGAAAAGCACGTTTGAAGGCAACTCTAGCTTGGACATCTTTTCATGATGCCTTTCAGTCCAAGGAGCTCACCTTAGATGTCAGGATCACAATAAGAGGCCCCAAATGGGTTAGAATGACAGTGCAAGCAACCCTTCAGATGTTGCTAGGTTGGAAGGCTCCAGAAGCAAGAAATTTATTCCAAAAGCCACATCAGAACTCAAAATAAATTTAAAAAGACAATGAAAAGACATTCTAAAAAAGAAAAGAGGTCTATAAAAAAAAAAAGTCAACAGGCTGAGCCCTGGTGGCGTAGAGGTTGTGCGCGGGACTGCGGCCCACTGGGATGGAGGTTCAATTCCAGCTCCACGGAGCAAAGGCTGGGCCTCCTACTCCCACCACCTGAGGGCAGTGATGCCAAAAAAAAAGTTAACAAACTGGAAAAACTCAGCATCCAGCAAGTGCGCTACCACTATGAATTTCTAAAATCTGCTAATTGCTTTAGAAGTTTTCAGAAGCCACTCTGCAATTAAAAAAGAAACAAGCAAGCAAGCAATGTATGTAAATGACAGGTCTTATTCTGGAAGTTTAAGATTACAAATAACAATTCTGGTCTACTGTCATGAATTAACTGCTACCTCCCTCAGAGAAGTAAACACTGAAATGTCCCACTTTTTTTCCCCATCAACTTTTTCCTAAATTACCCATAATTATCTGTCAATAGTAACACAATTGTGGATATAGATTATAAAACATCAACTAAGATGTAGATTCAAAACATCAACTTCTCTTATGTCATGAATTTCACTTAGTTTATAAGTTCATACAAAGGTCATAATTAGTTTTGGCAATTGATCACTTTCATATGGTGGCCTTAATGCTGCATTATTATTTTATTATTATTATTATTATTAATCTCATTTTTGCCCCTGGAGCTGGGAGAATAAAATATAAAGGGTTTGAGAATGGAAACAGTACCGTTTTGAAGTGCCGAAAAAAAATATTGTCCAGGATTATGATCAAATTGAGTAAGACCAGTATGTCTGAGATATACAGAAACCAAATGGAAAAGAATAAAGAAGAAAGGTATCTAATGTCTTAGAACAACAAAAAAAGATTCTATTTCCTCTTAAGAATATGAGAACAGGGGCTGAGCGCCGGTGGCATAGTGGTTGTGCATGGGACTGCGGACCACTGGGACGGAGGTTCAATTCCAGCGGTGGGGCTGGGCCTCCTACTCCCACCGCTGGAGAGCAGTGATGCCCGCCCCCCCAAAATCACTTTTACAATTAAAACAAAATCATCTAATTCAGTATATATGCTGCCGAAGCAAGCACAAAATCACCTAATTCAAAAATGATACTTAAAACATAAACAACTAAATATATGTGTATATATAAACTACAGAAATATATTCTTACAAAACTTTTCTAGAGCTGAGCCCCAGTGGCGTAGTGGTTGTGCGCGGGACTGCGGCCCACTGGGACGGAGGTTCAATTCCAGCAGTGAGGCTGGGCCTCCTACTCCTACCACCGGAGAGCAGTGATGCCCCCCCCCAAAAAAAGAAAACTTTTCTAGGCTAAGCCCTGGTGGTGTAGTGGTTGTGCGTGGGCCTGCGGCCCACTGGGTTGGGGGTTCAAATCCAGCAGCAAGGCTGGGCTTCCTACTCCCACCATTAGAGAGCAGTGATGCCCCAAAAACAAAATAACAAAAATAAAATTTTCTAAATCAATATATTCTTTTTTTTTTTTTTTGGCATCACTCTTCTCCGGCGGTGGGAGTAGGAGGCCCAGCCCCAGGGCTGGAATTGAACCTCCGTCCCAGTACCACCACTACGCCACCGGGGCTCAGCCCAATCAATATATCCTTATACCAGTTGCTAAAACAATGAGAAAACATAAATGAAGTATCATTAATCTTTATCTCAAGTTGGCAAAATATATCTAAAATGTCAAAGGCAATGCAATTTAGCACTTTTTTCTACTCTAGTTTAAAAACTTAATATTTTCATTTCTACCTTCCTCACAAAAGTAGTCAAGAATAAACAAATACCACTCAAGTTCCTGCTTTTCTTTAGAACAATATTCAACTTCCGCTATTATCTAAATATCAAAGAACAAATAGAAAAACATGGTGTCTAATACCTAAAAAGCAGTTATTAGGCTAATCAGAAGATTTTGAGATTAGTCCTGTGCATCATATTTGAAAACATGCAGTAAGTTTTATCTGTCCACGGAGTCAGATTTCTGTCATGTAGGACATATTGAAAACATGCAGTAAGTTTTATCTGTCCAGAGTCAGATTTCTGTCATGTAAGACATCATTTTAAAAATACAAAATAGACAACAAAAAAGTAGGTGAAGGGAGAGATTGGTTAGTATAAGACATGAAAAAATAATAATTTATAAATTATCAAGAGTTTGGGAGGGAGGGGGAAGGAAGGAAAGGGGAGGAAACGGAGAAGCTGATATCAAAGACTAGTGGAAAGAAAACACTTTGATAATGATGATGGCAACAATGTACAAATTTCCTTGACACGACAGATGAATGTTTGGGTTGTTATGAGTTGTACAGCCCTAGTAAAATGATTTAAAACAAAACAAAATAAAGCTTTTAACTTTTCTTTGAAAGACTTAAATAAGGACAGATACATAAAATGAGTCTCTCATTTGGAGCCACTTCCTCAAGTCAAGTGATCCTGTGAAGCACCTGCCGCATTCTAGCACGCAATACATACACCATAAATGTGAATCTTCATCTCTCCTTAGATGAGGTGGTAGGATTAAGACCAACTGCAACTTTGATTCAAAATGCAAGAAAGAGGTAGCAAAAAGCAATTTTCTGACATTGAGGGTAAGCAAGTTGAGGCTTACAGACTCCTGCTGGAGATGCTATTGAAGGAATTCTGGCCTTTTGCACAAGTTTGAATCAAATGCATTCTAGGATTCCTTCAACTTCCTTGTAAGAGCAAGATGACCAAAAGGAAAACAATGACTATAATTTTTCCTATTTCTAAATTTTATCATGTAATGTAAACTGATAGGTTAGCTTACCTATGAGATTCTTGCTCTCCTCTCATTTTCTCTACTTTTGATAACATATCATCAACTTTAAATGTTTTCCTGGAAGAAACAGATAAACAAAATAATCACTTCTCAACTGGAAAAACAAACTATACTTTATTGTCACTGTAATAAGCAAATGAAAAACTGATTCCTTTTCTTCCCCCAGTAACTAGAATTTTATGGGTAGTTAGCTATAACAATGAATACTTTTTGAGAAAATGTATATTGTAGTGCAGTAGTTGTTTCCAAGCCCCAAAGGCTTCTATGAAAACTTTCATAATTACTCCCAGCCTAGATTTCTCCTTAAACATGGCACTTGGTTTATATTTATTTTGACATTTAGTCTCCTACATATGAAACTTGTATAAATATCTTATTTCTCCTACTAGATGATAAACTCCTGAAGGGCAGAGATTGCTTTTCTTCAAAGAAAACCATGTAGTGCTTGGCATGGTGCCTTGTACTTGGTAGGTAGTCAAGCATCTGTTAAACTGAGCCAAACAAATGCAACTTATATATATTTTGAAACAATTATATTAAGACCTGACAAATATATGCGGGTATCACCACATAAAAGGAGATGTCCTACAAAATATATCTGAACTTCCTAAGGCATTCACAGAAACTATTGGCAAAGGCTAAAATAAAGTGTTAGGTCGTATTAAAGAGATGGTTGTTACTAGGGACAAGTCCTTCAAAACAATAAAATTATTAGCTTTTAGGGGCTGAGCCCTGGTGGCGTAGTGGTTGTGCACGGGACTGTGGCCCACTGGGATGGAGGTTCGATTCCAGCTCTACGGAGCAAAGGCTGGTTCTCCTACTCCCACCACCTGAAGGTACTGATGCCCCCCCCCCAAAAAAATAAGTAAATTATTAGCTTTTAACTTGACAAATGTTTAAAAAAGATAAAGATAAAATAAATCATTAAAGGGAAACATATGTTTCTCTATACTAATGTATTCTTTCAATTTAGCACTGTAAAAGTTTAATGTATTCTACATTAATTACCTTATAAATTTGAATATAGATTCTAGCAATTACCTTTTATTCGTTCCTCAAAAACAGCTTTGGTAATCAACTACTCCAATTAAAAACTATCAACAAAAAATGTTAATATAAATACACAGCAATAAAAAAACTGACAGGAAAAGTAGAACCGATACAATGTGTTTTAGGTGAATAGAAAATACTAAGTCTCTGTTAAGCTTCTTTGAAAATGCTTCTCTCTCTGCCTTTAGAGCTACTATAAACTTCATTATTAAAATGTTATCCAGTAGAGCACAATAAGAAGTACTTTAAAGCAGTGCATTTTCTTTTGGGGGGGGGGGGGCATCACTGCCTCTGGTGGTCGTGGGTGCTATCCAGTGCCACTCCTGAAAGCCGCTGCTGGATTTGAACCGCCAAGCCCGCAGGCCGCAGTCCAGCACTCAACCACTTACACCCCGGGGGCTCAGCCTGAAGGCAGTGCATTTTCAATCTCCAAAGATGAGACAGAAGGAGGAAAAAATAAACATTCCTCTATGCTAGTTTGAAAGAACTCTTCAATATATTTTGGAAAATAAAAATCTCACACCCACTGCCACTGAATCATTCAATAGCAACCTTGTGTGTTGTAAACCTTTGTGGAGGCAGAATTTTCTTTTCTGTGGAACTGCTGGTAGGTGTGAACCAATGGCAGGGGTTAGCTCTCCAATGTTGAACCAATAGCACTAATATTAAGAGGGCTGTAAAGTTACTGAGTACTCTAAGCATAATGTCTATATGTACATAATTAAGAAATTCTATTTGTAGAAAGAAAAGCAAGAAACTATAAATCACAAGGTTCATCTCTTCTAACATTATGAAGTTGTGCACAGAAGATTTGAATATTAGCAGTCATTTGAAATAGATGAGATCATACAGGCATCTTAGCCATCAATAGGGAAAAAAATAAATCAAACAGAAATACCATAAACTACACAAAAGCAGACCCTTCCCCAAACCAAATACTTTTCTTTAGGAAGACGAGGCTATTCAAAGATTCAATAAGAGACATAATTATTGCTATATTCATTGTTGCCGCATCAAATCCGACTCATGGCAGCCCCAAAGGGCAGTGTAGAAGTGTTCGAGAGTTTCCAGAGCTGTAATCTCTACAGAATCACAATGCTACCTACATCTTTGGTGAAGTGGCTGGTGGGTTCAATTCACTATGAAAGATCATGAAAAGGAGGAATTTTTTAAAAATTAAAGCAATATTCAAAATTTCTATTCTCAGTTCAGAAACTGCTCATAAAAAACCTATTAATATTTTGTACCTCGATGCCCCCCTTGCAGTAGTCATGACAGGTTTTGACTTGCTGGGGAGGGATCTGCACTTGGAAGAACCGATCCTGGCACCAATGCCCATATTTTGAGTAAACAGAGCTCAATGGAAAGGGAGATCTAACTATGTAGGGCAAGAGCTCATGGGCTGCAACTGTACTTGCATAGCCTCCTCATACCAACAATGTCCCGAGTGCTGTGTCACTGGAAATAGTGATACTATCAGTGCAATCCTTTACACCCCAGAGGGATAAATGACAATGTTTGCTTTTTTTTGTTTGTATGGGTTTTTGTTTTCCTACCTTTAGTTTGTTTTTGTTTGCTGGTTAGTTTATTGCTGTTGATGTAGTTATGGGGTTTTGCTTTTCTCATAATAGGATTGCCAAAGTAAACTTGAGTTGTGCATATCCCAGGGACAAGCAGATGAATTTTGGGCCTTCAATTAACAAGATCCAATCTAAGAACAGTTCTGATAACATGGCCCTACTCCATGCTCATTTCCACGAAATGCGCACTGAAGAAAAGGAGCACAGCAAAGTGTGGTGAAGAGAAGAGATGGTGCCCTGCTCATTCAACAAGCAGCTAACTGAGGAGTCAACTAAGTCCACATGGAAGAAGCACACGAGCTTGTGTGATCCAAAGATGACAATAACAAAATTCAAGTATGATGAAGGGAAAAGTACCAGAGTTTAAATTATGAACACCCAATTAGTGGAAGACTATGGAGGGCAGTGGGAGCCCAAAACCCATCTGCAGAGTAACTAGTCAGTTCTTTTTCCATGGCAAAATTTCTTCCCTGGCTTTTCTTATTCAATACTTATATTTTTATCTTTACATAATTATTATTTTATCCATATCACTTTATTTTGCTTTTTGTTTCTATTGGGTTTTTCAGTTTGTGAAGCACAGAAGTAGACACAAAGAGATAATAGCCGACGCAAGGGTTTACAGGGGTTGGGGCACAGAGGAGACAGGGCAGGTGAGGAAATTTGGGAAGCAAGCAATCTATGTGGAAGGGAAGAGCAATCACTAAAACTGATTATGATTACACAATTCATTTTAAAAGCAATGTAACCATTAAGGAAAAAAGTTGTAAAATTGATTGTGGTAATAACTGTACAATTCTTCTTGATATGCATGAACTGTTGAATTGCATGATAGGTGAATCATGTACCAAAACTGTAAAAAAAAATGTAGAATTCAATAAAAGATGTCCTTCTCCTCTCTTAGATTTGTGCTGTACGACTTAGTGTGAACACACAGAATTTTAATACTTCTAGGAAAGGAGACTAGAGTATAAGGGGAGTTTAATGAGTGACAAAATTATTTCACACGACTTCAAAGGAGATACAAGCTTATTCCAAAAATGGATACGACAGTATTACAATACTGTAAGAAGAACTCCAAAAGCATTTTGGAAAAAAGGTACAATCACAGGGCAAAATGTATACCCTTTCAGAGACACCAACTATTAAAAAAATTAAAGTTGTGGTATAACTTGTTAAAGATTAAATCTTATGCCACAGAGGCCAGAAAACTAACAAAACAATTGCTACAGATACTCGTGTATATACCGAGTTTTTCCGCACATTTTTTTTTTTAATATTTAAATCTTTTCTTTCCTCGTTATTTTTTTTTTTTTTGGGGGGGGTGGGCATCACTGCTCTCCGGTGGTGGGAGTAGGGGGCCCAGCCCCACTGCTGGAATTGAACCTCTGTCCCAGTGGGCCGCTGTCCCGCGCACAACCACTACGCCACCGGGGCTCAGCCCCCGCACATTTTTTTTTTAACTTTTTTTCCCTGTACATTTTTAATGCAGCTATTGTGGTAAACTAGGTACCTCGGCTGATATTCAGATCAGTTTATACTCAAGTCTAAGATGAGTGATTCCTTTGTATTTCTGTACAGAAATAGGCTAAGTTGGAGTTACATGTTTCTTGGCATGTAATTTGCTTCAAAACTCAGCAAAGTTAAAATTACCTGAATGACAAACATTAAGTAAATAGGTTTCTAATACCAAGCTTAGAAATTACCTCAACTAATTGGTAAACTAGAGAAATCCATCCCACAATGTGACAAATGGCCTAATGAACTGACAGGAAAATTATGAACTTTCATGTCAAATACGTATTTTTAAATATATCTGTATTAACTCTTAAAT
Source organism: Nesogale talazaci (assembly GCA_004026705.1). NCBI lineage: Eukaryota > Metazoa > Chordata > Mammalia > Afrosoricida > Tenrecidae > Nesogale > Nesogale talazaci. The sequence goes on along the minus strand of PVJH01021555.1, from coordinate 20,340 downwards.
TTATTACAAGATAATTTGCTTTTAAATTAAAATCAGAAAAAATTTTAAAAATAAAATCAGGCAATATCATAAAGAATAATTCAACTGAAAAAAAAAGAATAATTCAACTGTGTTTCATATTAAAAACTTTACTGAAAGAAAAAAGTCAACTACTAAATCAAATTATGTAAATATAATCTATGCTCTTTCTTTAGCTCCAGAAAGAATACCAGAAATTTTAACACTGAAATCCTTCAAAGCACTTCTAGGTACATCTACAATGCTTAACTAGTCTTGACGTAGAAAAAGTGATGCTTCCTTAATAACTAGTAAGACTCTCCAAAGCAGTTTAGTTTATGTCTTGAGTGAAAAGATTTTACTATCAGACTAAAGTAATACACAAGCTAAATGCTAAAGGAAAAGTTTTCACCTTTAAATTTAAACTTATTCACTCGAAATGCTCAGTAAATAAACCTTGCATCTAAAACAAAAAAAAACTAGTATTTTATATTATTACATATAGCTCAAAAAGTTACATAGCAAAGCATAAGCTCAAGAAAATTCACCTTATTGACTTCAAAGCATTTCCCTTTCACTAAGACCATCATCAAAAATATTAAATGAGATTTTCTGAACTTAATATTACAGGAGCTAATTACTGTCAGGCATACAAGATGTTAAATTACAGCAGCAAAAGAAATCCAATCATTCCATTCATTTCACAACTGAAATTTCTAGTACGGAAAGAATTTGGTAACAAACTAGGATGTACAAAAACAATCGCATCAAAAATTACTTTTCAAGTAATTCAACACGTCACTCTTCTACCTCAACTGTCATAATGACTTTATCAACAATAACTCTTTAAAACAAAACTTAACATGCTTTGGCAGTTTGAAATAAGGTTTATAAAATGTACCTTTTGATGTTTGTTCTGGAGTTTCGATGAGACATGTAAGTAAGAGTTCTGTGCAAAAATATTGGCTATAAAAAAAGTTTCAAAAATATTAAAATTAAATAACAATGAAGCTCTAAGAAAAAAATACTGAATTTGCTTGATTACTTACAGCTATGAGATTTCGTGTTCGAAGAAATCTATAGATCTGTGTTGGTTCTAGGTAACAGGAAACAAAATTCAAACATTATTTCAATTTACTTATCACGTGCCAGAAAAATATCAACTCAGCTTGTATTATCACCAATATAAAATAATCACCTGTTACAGAAATCACATGTCACATCCAGATCAATTAATATGCACAATAAAATATACACTAGCTATGACATCCATAGTAATTTTCCTCATTTTAAATAGAAGGTTCTCTTTAATCTTACTCTTAAACCTGTGTTTCTAAAATATCTACTGAGGACCAGCTTTAGCTCAGCACTTACTTCATGACTTCAGCCAATCTCTAAAATATCTATTGGACAAACTAGCACAGAACTGGAAAACAGTAGTTAAATTTAACTAACTTAAGCTATTTATAACCAATCTCCTCCCAAAAAAGCAGCTGAAATGTAGTCAAGAGTCAACAGAACTACCTGATGCCAAACAAGATAAATATTTTGCTTTGATTGATGATTTTTAAAAACGGAAGTCAGCCAAAAGGGGATGAAACTTTTCCTAGAAGTCCAATTACAGATATACTAAAAGTCAATATCAAAGGCACTTAGAAACTGTTAAAGGGGGAAAAAAACTGTAGCTAAAACCCTTAATGAATATTCTAATTATAGTTTAAACTGATAACCATTTAGCTCAATGTAAACATTATCCCAACACAATACACAGCAACATGTATTTTTAAAGGCAAGTGACAGATCCTCAGAGCAGTTCTGCTCAGTCGCTAAAATTTAATTTGCTAGAATGGTTTGGCTGAAAAATAATTTATATGCCACATTAATGAACTATCAGTATCATATTTCTTTAAATAAACCAGTACTGAAGGAACGAGTTAACTCTATCAGTCCATAATTAAAACATTTAAATGTCCCAGAAACCAAGATCAATCAATACTACAGCAGACTCAAGTTTGTGACCAGACACAGCTGAGTGACAGTTGTTATCTTTCCGGTGGACTCATCAGCAAGCGTGAGTTTCATGGAGACTGCCTTCTCTAAGCATTTAGAAAGAATGTTCCAAATCTCTGCCCCATCTTCAATTAATTTAGCTTTCCCTGTACCCTCAAACCTAAAGGTGGGAATCTTCGAGGGGGCTCCAAACACCTATGTTTCTCGTCGCCGTTCGCCACACTCCCCAGGAAAGCGGCTCCCGATTTTTGCCAGGTACTAGGAATAAATGTGACCCTGCCTCTCCAGGAGGCTCGATCCTCACGTCAATAAAAACGGAAATTCCTTCTATCAAACGCCAATTAGAATTTCATGAAGGATCAACCAGGAGGCCGGCGAGGAAGGTATCAAACAATGTACTACGCGCTTTCCGAGCCCAGCTGATACCGTGCCCTGAGCATACGCCACGGGACAATTGTCAATAAAGCCGATCGCGGCGAGGGCCGGGGTTATATTCAAGTTTCTGGAAGATACTCCGCTGCCAAAAAGCACCCAAACTCGCGCGTCCACACACCCAAGTGCAAGGGAGGACAATGAGGCGACTCCGGCCGACAGGAAAGAGCAGGGTGGATTTGAGAGTCGCGGTGCTTTTTTTTACAAGTTCCATTGTTTGTTCCACAACACACCGGGCTCCCCCGGCCCAAGTCAGCCCCCGCTTCGACCCGAAACGGACCCCGAATCGCGAAACGGGCCGAGGAAGCGCTTCCAGGAGGAAGCCAAGCCCCGAGCCCCGGCGCCGGGGGAAGCGAGGCGCGGAGGCGCTCCCCGGCTCAGTTTCGGGACCCATGAAATGGGTTGGCGGCATCTGAAGGATCCCTAACACCCCCCCTCCCACCCCACCCCCCAGGCGAACCGGGTGAATGGGCCGCCCCAAGTTCGGGCGACGGCAGTTCCAACTCGCGACCATTGGGCTGGTCGCGCTGCCCCGCTCGCTCCCCGGGCTTCCTCCGGCCTCGCACCACCTCCCAGCCCCACGGCGGGACCGGCCCGGCCCGCAAGGCAAGAAAGAAGCCCAGAACTCGTCCCCCGCCTCTGCCTGCAGCCTCGGCTGCGGGGGGGGGCCCTGCTCCGAGCGTGGCCCCCGGTGCCCGGGCGCTCGGGGAGACCCTCGGGGCGTCCCGACCGGCCCCGGACCCCCGGCTCCCCGCCGCCGAAGGCCCCAGACTTCAGGTCCCCTGAAGGCGCCAAGCCCGAACGCGGAACCTCCCCGCCTCGACCTCCCCCGTCCACTCCCGAAGCAAGTGGGCTCCCGCGGAGGACGGGGGGGAGGGGGGGAGGGAGGGGGGGTGCCAAGCGGGGCGTCCCGTCTCCCAAGGCGGGACGAGGTGGTGATCCCTGCCCTCCACGCCCCGCACACACTCACTCTCAAAGGCCTGGAGGAAGAGCTCGTGGTCAGCCTGTACGTGCTCCATTTTCGGCTTCTTCACCGGTAACACCGCGGCCCCCGCCGCCGCCGCCGCCGCCGCCGCGGAGGACGAGGAAGAGGCCGAGTAACTGCCACTGCCGCCGCCGCCGCCGCCGCCGCCGCCACAGCCCCCGCCGCTGGCTTTGCCGCCCGAAGCCGTGGCCGCCGCCACCGCCGCCGCCGCCGCCGAACCCCCGAAGCCGCCTCCCCCGGACCCCGCGCTGGGCCCCGAGCCGCCCCCTCCCCCACCGCCGTGCTTCTGAGGCGCCATCGCGGTTCCTGCCTCCTCCCCCCGCCAGCTACCCGCCGGGCGGCCCCGGAGAGTAAGCGCCTGCGATACAAACCGCTCGGCCCAGCAGGCTCCGGCGGACCGAGGGGGGAAGGAGGAGAGAGGGGAGGAGAGGGGAAGGGAAGGGAGGAGGAGAGGAGGGAAGGAGGGAGGTTAAAAAAAAAAAAAAAGTGTCTCCTCCTCACGGACCCGCTTGGCTCCCGAGGCCGCTCACCCTACCCTGGCCTGGCTCCGCCCACTTTCCCCGCCCGGAGCTCTGATTGGACGGCGGGAGCGCGCGCCGCCCGGCAGCTCAGCCCGTTGGCCCGCAGATTCCCCCGTCAGTCACGCGGAGGCGCTTTTCCTGGAGGCCCGGCTTGGTTGGCCCGTGCGCGCTGCCGATCGCGGGCCCGGCCGCCTCTTTGAACTGAATTCGCGGGAAAATTAGGGGTCGGAGCGGCCTTCCTGCTGGCCCCAGTGCATTGTGGGGAGAGAGGGACCCAGCGAGCGGATTAGGGAGCCGTTTCTCGCCCTTGGAGCGTTGGCAGTCACCGCCCCCGGGAGGGTCCCGGACCCCTGCGGAGAGGCTGGCCTCTGAGGACCTGGGGGCGAGGGGGCTGTTCAGAGAACCCAGAGATTCAGTCCGGCTCATCGAGTCTCTAACTTCCCCGGAAGGACCCTTGGCTGGGGCTTGAGAAGCCCACGTCGGGGTTGCTGCTCGGCGTGGAGGTCGTGTCCCCGGCCCCCTTGTCACCACGTGCCCGAGGCCACCCGGAGCCACCTCCTACCCGTTCAAACCCTGGAGAACCTCGGGGAACGCCAACGGGTTGAGACTGGTGCTTTCAAACGTGACAGGGCTCCACCAGAGGGTCCGATGTATCGTGTAGGAGGGATGTCCTCTAGAAGTGAGAAAAACTGTTCTGTAGGAGGGATGTCCGGTAGAAGTGAGAAAAGCGTTTCTGTACATGCTGCGGGGCTTCGCAAAATGATGGAAGCAAAGCCTAGATCACGGATGGATTTCCTACACACACACACACACACACACAACTTAGAGCACCTTGGTCTTTCTTGAGAACGTTTTAATCTCGAAAAACGAAAGAGGGGAAGCAACAAAGCCCACGTGGAAAAAGCACACCAGCCTGTGCAACCACAAGGTGTCGAAGGTAGCAGGCATCAAAGAACTAAAGATTATATTGTTATAAATGAGGGGGAAGTACGGATTAGGGACCCAAAGCCGATCAGTGAGTGAAGCGACATCCCCTTTCAGAAGTGTCCAGGGGAAAAGATGAGCCAGTCAAGGTACACTGTAGCAACAATGGAATATGTAACTTTCCTAGTTCTTAAATGCTTCCTGCCTCCGCTATCATGATCCCAATTCTGCTTTGTGGGTTCAGCTCGACCAGGGGATGTACATTGGAGCCGGAAATATGGGGAATTCAGGACAGATGATCCCTGGGTTAAAGACAGGTGGAGTAGAAAGGGGGGAATCAATGACAAGGATCTATATATAACCTCCTCCCTGGGGTAAGGACAACAGGGAAGTGGGTGAAGGGACACATCAGATATCGTGCAATCTGACAAAATAATGATGATTTGTAAATGATCAAGGGTTCATGGAGGGGGAAGGGTGGGAGAATATGAGGAGCTGATACCAAGGGCTTAAGTAGAAGATGATGAATGTAGTTCAAGACTGATGAGGGCAACAAATGAACAAATGTGCTTTGCATACAATAGATGTAGGTATTGATTGTGATAAGAGTTGTATGAGCCCCCAATAAAATGATTAAAAATAACAAAGAGCTGTATGAGGCCCCAATAAAATGATTCAATAAAAAAAACTTAAGAGGGAAACCAGCTCGTTTAGTGTCTTGCTTAAAAATAAGGTGCATTCCAATCTATAAACATAGAACCATACTTTGAATAGCACCCTTTTGGCTAACTGTGAAACAGTTAAGTACAAAACAAGGCGTGGTTATTCAAGTTGTTTATAAAATAACGATCTTTGGAATACTGATTTGACATATGTATACAATACTTTATCAAAGTATTTGCTATTATAATGAACTAATGGGCATTTCTTTTAACAAAATGTATATTCCTTGTGGCTGGATTTTTTAAGGACATCCTATATTTTATATTTCAGATACATAGACAAAAAGTTCAAAGTGCCTTTTTTTTAAAAAAAAATCATTTCATTGGGAACTCTTACAGCTCTTATTTCATATATCAATTGTATTAAACATATTTGTGCATATGTTGCCATCATCATTTTCTAAACATTTACTTTCTATTTGAGCCCTTGGAATCAGCTCCTCTTTTTTCCTTCCTTCTTCCACCTGCCACTCTCATGACCCCTTGATAAATTACAAATTATTACTGCTTTCATATCTTATACCTACCGCTGCCTCTCTTCACCCACATTTCTGTTGTTCGTCTCTCTGGGGAGAAGGTGTTTTCTCTCTATCATTGCGATTGGTTCCCTCTTTCCCTTTTTATCCCCACCTTCTTCCTACCCTCCTGGTAGCCCTACTCCCATTTCTGTCCCGAGGCATTTACCTGACTTGGATTCTGTGCGTCATGAGCTCTTTATCTGTGCGAGTGTACATGCTCCCGTCTAACCAGAACTGAAAGGCAGGTCTGGAGTTGTGACAGTGGGGAGGATGCCTCAAAGAACCAGAGGAATAGTGTGTGTTTCATCGGTGCTAGACTGCACCTTCGTTCACTCATCCCTTCCTTGTGACCCTTCTGTGAGGGGATGTCCTATGGTCACCAGAGGGGTCTCTGCTCTGACGCCCCTCATTCTCAACAGTATACATGTTTGTTTGCTTGGGGTCTTCTAGTGCCTGTTACCCGATTTGGCCGACAAAACGCGTGTGCTTCTTGTTGCTTCTCTGCCAGATGCTTGTTTACCTTCAAGCCTTTAAGACTCCAGATGCGATATCTTTGATAGCCAGGCACCATCAGCTTTCTTTACTGTCTTTGCTTATGCACCATTTTATCTTCAGCAATCGTGTCCAGACAATGAGTATCACAGAATGTCAGGTTGTTAGAACAAAAGTGTTCTTGCCTGGAAGGAGAGCATCTCCATATAAATATGTGTAATAGGCCAATACTGCTGTTTTATGAGGTAATGTATTTACGTAGGTGCACACCTATGTTTCCTAGATCTTTCCTCTGTTCCTCAAGGTGCTTTCTTGTTCTATCTTCTGTACTCAGTTTTTTTTTTTCATTTCCATCAATAAAAGGGGATTTTTTTATGTTTTAATTCTGAAATAAAATTTCTCTGATTAATGCAGAGGCAGGGTGTTAAGATCTTAGTAAACTGCTGATCTAACTTAAAGGGTTAAAGAAAAGTTTCATCAATTAATTGAGGGATCTAGAGAATTAAAGTCACACTAAACCAATATTAAAATACCAAATTATGAGCCAGGTTAATTTATAAATTGGCCAAGTAACCAGTCTTCATCATTTGTATAGGGTATTCCCTTTTTGAGGGGATGACAGGATAAAGTCAAAGAAAAGGGCTAGTCACAGATTATCATAAAGTTTTGATGAACAAAGAAATGAACCAAAGAGTTGGAATGTTATTAAAGTGTATTTTGGTTAAAACCCAAACCAAAAAAAAAAACACCACAGTGATTTTCTTGACTTGAATGAACCTGCAGGGCAGAGTAGAACTGCTCTCACAGGATTGTTGATATTTATGAGAACAAGGACAGGATTTTTGCACAATACCACAGGAATTTATTTTTTAAAATTGTGAGTTAGATGGAAGGCTGTGTATCAGATCATCATTTTTACATTTAACAAACGTAAGCAACTAATCACACTTCTCCATGCCTTGCCCTATTCCTTGCCCCACTGTTTTGATGGCCATCTCCCACTTGTGGAAATTATCTACCTCTTTAACTGCTCTCTACCAAGTTGGGCTGCTAACTACAAGGTCAACACTCAGAACCCACCAACCACTTCAAGGGAGAGAGATGAAGCTTTCTGCTCCCATAAAGATTTACACATTTGGGAACTCACAGGGACAGTTCTTCTCTCCATAAGGTCGCGATGAGGCAGTGAGTTTGATGTCTGTAAAGATCCCTCTAGCACAGGGATTGGTAAACTTTTGAGACAAAAGAGCCAGTCCTGCCCCTGTCAACAATCATTTAAAAATCATTTCAGAGCCATAGTATATTTTTACAAATGAAATCACCATTATGTGAATAATAACCTTAAAATTTGCTCAATTTACTTCAGAGCCACATGGATGTACTGAAAGAGAACGACAGATTGCTGACTCTTAGTCTAAACCTAATCTCTTTCCCCCCTTTCTCTTCCACCTCTAAAAATGGTCAAAGTCTGTTTCTTTTGGTGTGAAAGCCTTTTATAGATTCCTTCTTATTTTCGTAACAGTGGTTTCATATAATATTTATCCTTTTGTGATTGGCTAACTTCATTCAGCATAATGTCCTCCAAATCTGTCCATGTCTTAGGCGTTTCATCATGATGCTTTAGCAACTTGAGTATTCCAGTGTGCTTGTGCCCCAACGCTTATCAGATTTTCTACTGATAGACATTTCGGTTCCTTCCATCTTCTTGCTATTATAAATAGTGCTGTGATGAACATGAATGTGCATATATGTTCACAGTATGCTCCTTATAGTGGTTTAGCGTTGGGCTGCTAACTGCAAAGTCAGCACTTCAAAACCACCCAGCAGCTCCTTGGGAGAAAGCTGGGGTTTTTTACTTCTATAAAGAGTTATGGTCTCAGAAAACAACACAGAGGCAATTCTATCTTGTCTCTGTAGGGTCCTTCTGAATCAGCACAGACCTGAGGGCATTGAGGTTGGTTTTTAGTTGCATATTCCCAATAGCTGGCTTGCTGAGTCATATTCCCAACTATTTGAGGAAGCATCATCCTGGCTTCCTGGCTGTGCAGTTGTGGAGTCCCACCAGCACTGTTTTCCGCTTTTCTGAACTTTGTTAGTGATTCTGGCGTGAGGCGGTCGCCAGATAGCTACGGATCCACTTGTTTGTTAACCACTTGAATGTCTGCTTTGGTGAACTGCCTGTTCGTGTCCTCTGATCAATTTTTAAATTGAGTTACTCATCTTTTTCTTTTCCTGAAACTGAACTAGACTTGTTTTTATGTAAGGAAAAGTAGTGATTTTCACACGTTTCAGTTGTCAGTACACTTGTGTGTGTGTGTGATTCAAGTGAGTTTTATCAGTACACTTGTATGTACATGATCTCATTTTTCTTTCTTCCTTTTTAAAATCATTTTATTGGGGGCTCGTACAACTCTTACCACAATCCATCCATCCATTGTGTCAAGCACATTTGTACATTTGTTTCCATCATCATCCTCAAAACATTTGCTTTCTACCTGAACCCTTGATATCAATTCATTTTCCCCCTCCTTCCCAGGGCCCCATGATCTCATTTTTCATAATGATCTCAGGATATTGAGATTCTCATTTTGCAACTGAGAAAGCAGGTTAATTGTTTACTTAGTAACAGAGCTATGACTTGAACTCTGGTTTTGCAGTTAGGATCACAAAACTCACAAAACCAAACTCACTGCCATCAAGATAAAATCAACTTATAGTGACCCTATAGGTCAAAATAGAACTGCCCTGATGGGATTCTAAGACTATAAATCTTTATCTACTTATTAATTTTGTAATTCTTTTTTTCAATTAAAAGATCACTTTATTGGGGGCTCTTACAACTCTTACAACAATCCATACATCAATTGTATCAAGCATATTTGTATATATGTTGCCATGATTCTTGTTTCGACATTTACTTTCTTTTGAGTCCTTGGTATCAGCTCCTCTTCCCCCACCCCACCCCAAACCCCTTGATAAATTACAAATTATCATGATTTTCATATCTTACACAATAATTGTCTCCCTTCACCCATGGTTTCTGTTGTTCATCAATTTTATAAATCTTTATAGGAGTAGAAAGCCTTATGTTTTTCCTCTCTCAGAATGGCTCATAATTCTGAATTACTGACCTTGTAGTTAGCAGCCCAACACAAAATGTCTTTAAGTTTGTTTGAAAAATGAGACATCTATTCTCTCTTACAAAACAGTAACAACCAAAATATCATTATGTATTCTTTCCTCTTCCTTATCATTATGCAGTCTTTCTTTCACGCCCACATTTGTCTTATTCAGAGTTCTGTGCTAGAGTTTAAAACTCTGTGTGTGTGTGTGTGTGTAATGAACTCCTTTGGAAGTCTAATAAAACCTATCCCTCTTTTAGTTTAAATGCATAGATGTAGAATATACTGGATTATAAAGGAAGCCAATGATAAAATACAATTAGCAAAATACTAAAATAAAAAATGATATGTAATGGGTATTTGCTCTATGCATGCTGTTATTTACTTTTTTTTTAAGTCTTACTCTAAAGATCTGGCAGCAGGTCATTCTGTTAACTATCAAGATTTCAAAGTACTAATGAGGGGAAACAATATTTTGAGATACCGGCAAGAGCTGTAATGTGATATGGAAATGTCTGTGATTCTTCTTGGTAACAAAGCCAGAGCACTGTGATTTGCCGTCTCTATTAGTAATTGAAGGAAATGTTAAATTTCATCCAGGGATTAGTGAAAATAAAGATGCAATTGTTTTTTGCCTCCAAATGCATGAACCTTCTGAATCCTAATCAAGTTAAGAGCCTTTTTGTTACAGCAGCAAGCCTTTCTATTCCTACTCTTCTGAAAATTCTTGGGGGTTGGGAATAGTGGATGATTTTGTCTTTGTGGCTGTGGTTTTTATCTTTCCATCTACCATGGGACAAGGGCTCATCCAGTGAGTCCTGGTCTCTGAGGAAGGGCACCAGTGCACAAATATAAATGATAACAAAGCATGCTTGCACTGTGCCTGGAAGTATGTTAAGTCTCTCATATATTTTTAAGTCTCTCATATTTTTAACTCATTCAAACTTCATCCTAATCCTCCGAGGTAAGTACTATGTTATGCATACATAGAAAAGAGTATGCAGAGCTTGCAATCTTGATCAGCAGGCCCTGGGACTGGGCAGTTTTAGCCATGTAAAACATTTCATGTGTCAGTTCTAGATCAAGAGAGATCAGTATTGGAAATGTTGCCTCTGATAGGCAGGAACGAATAACCATTTGTATTAAATACACTTACCCCCCCCCTCCCAAATCTTTTTTTTAAAACTTGTATCACATCTTTTTTTCCCTTCCTGGCCAATATTTGAGGGTCTTAAAATAAGACAGTGGATGGTATTTGCAGGGAAAGCGTAAGTTTTGCTTTGAGGAAACTACAGAGTTGTATTTACTGATAGGTTCTGTTAACAGAATAATCAAATTTGATTTAAAAAAGAATGGACTCTAAAGTAAAAATGGAAATGATCTCTATGATAAAAGAAGAGTGTGAAAGAATAATTCCAGCAGTCAGTTTTATTTGAAGCTTAAAACCAAAGGTTTACTCCTCTTTTATTCCTTTGTCTAGGAAAGAAAAACATGAGAACCGTGGAACAGTCACTGTCTATTAAGGGATTTTTATAACAAACCACTGATTTGTATGTGTGTTTATCCAGAGTTAAGTACACATAACAAGGACGGTGGTAGGACGTAGTTAGAACCCCTGGGACAAGAGGAAACCTGACACTAATAGCCTGAGGGAGGGAAAAACCCACCTGAGTCAAATGGGAAATATCTACGACTGAGTCTTGGGAGGCTACATCTGGAGACAGCTATTGTGCTCATGTAAAAAATGGCAGGACAAGTTGTTTTATGTTTAATTTTAAACTATAGGGGAAGTGACTTGCTATTTATTGAGTATCCTATCCATGCACTAGCCATATATTAGTTTCTATGGCCAGTGCTCTTATGCACATATAGACTGAAGCTCAAAAAAAGATTGAGCTAATCTCATATCATGCCAGAGTTTATAACTGTTTAGATCCAGAATTTGGATCTGTTTGTAGAGGACTGAAAACTCCATGTGTTTTTCAGTATAGCTATCTTCCTGGAAGCCCCTGTGTTTCAGGAAGCTCCCACAGGGAAAAGACTGCGGTGTCTTAAATTCTTTAAAATTTTTTAAAAATTTGTAGTGGCTAACCCATTGTGCTTTCTAGGTAGGTATATATTTATATTTTGCCTCTTAAAGTAATCTGCTAGCTAGTCCTCTTTAAGCAGCTCACTCTGGTTCGCTTTGCAACTGTTTCATTACTGGCATGGAAAGATGATGAAATTCCAGTGTTAGGGAGGGGAACAAGTTGATGATCTATAAAAGGAACAGTAAAGTTATTTAAACTGGGAGAAAAAATCTATTTCAGTCAGCATTGTTCTGCTCTATCTGGTTTACTCTTTGCAGTTCACAGTTTTTGTTAAGGGTCAGGGTAAAAGTTTTTGTTTTTTTAAGCAACCACCTTACTTTCTGCTGCTTTCCCAACTCTGATATCAGAGTCTGAGTTCTTGTTGTTGTTTTAGGTGCCCTTGAGTTAGTTCCACCTTACAGTAGTCCCATGTGACAAAATAGCACTGCCCCCAGGGGATTTTATTGACTATAATCTTTTTTTTTCATTGATTTTATTGGGGACTCTTACAGCTCTTATAACATTCAATATATCATTTGTTTTTTGTTTTTTGTGTGTGTGTGTGTTTCAAGTAAACATCCAAGTTCTATACTACACTTTTTTTTATTGGGGGCTGTTACAGCTCTTATAATATGCAATACAGCATTTATATCAAACATATTTGTACATATATTGCCATAGTCATTTCCAAATATTTTCCACTTGATCCCTTGGTCTAAGCTCCTCTTTCCTCTCCCCTCCCTTTTATTTTTAATAAATCATTTTATTGGGGGCTCATACAATTCCTATCACAATCCATATATACATCAATTGCATGCAGGCCACATTTGCACATTGTTGCCATCATCACTCTCAAAACATCCTCCCTCCACTTAGGCCTCCAGCTAGATCCCCATATTTCCCTACTCTCACCCCTTCCTCTTCCCCATGAATGAACCCTTAATAATTTACAAATTGCTATTACTTTTTCATATTGTAAACTGTCCAATATGTCCCTTCATCCAATTCCCTGTTGCCCATGCCCCAGAAAGCAGGTTATATGTAGATCACTAAAATTGGTTCCCCTTTTCTATTCCACCATCCCTCCACCCTCCCAGTATCACCACTCCCATCACTAGTCCTGAGGGATCATCTATCCTAAATTCCCCATGTTTCAGATTTCAGTGTACATCCCCTGGTCTAGCTGGATTTGTCTGGTAGAATTGGGATCATGATAGTGGGTGGGAGGGAGCATTTGAGAACTAGAGGAAAGTTGCATTCAATATATCATTTGTGTCAAGCATATTTGTGCACATGTTGCTGTATTCATTTCCAAATATTTCTATTTGAACCTTTGATAAAAGCTCCTCTTTCTCCCTCCTTTTTTTTATAGATCATTTTATTGGGGGCTCATACAACTCCCATCATGATTCATACATACATCAATTGTCTGCAGGCCACATTTACACCCTGGTTACTATCATCACTCTCAAAACATCCTCCCTCCACTTAGGCTTCCAATACCAGCTCCCCATCTTTCCCTTCCCTCCCCCTTCCCCCTCCCCCATGAACCTTTAATAAGTTACAATTTGTTATTACTTTTTCCTATTGTACACTGTCCAATGTGTCTCTTCACTCACTTCGCTGTTGTCCATACCCCAGAGAGGAGGTTATATGTAGATCCCTGAAATTGGTTCCCTCTTTCTATTCAACTATTATCTAGTTTTTATGGAGGTTTTTTGTGTGTGTGTGTGGGGAGGGGGGCATCACTGCCCTGGTAGGAGTAGGAGACCCAGTCTTGCTCCTGGAGAGCTGCTGCTGAATATGAACCGCCAATCCTGTAGGCTGCAGTCCCACAAACAACCACTACTCCACCAGAGCTCAGCCCTCAACGATTATCTTTATAGCAGCAAATTGCCAGATCTTTCTCACACAGAACAACTGAGTGGGTTTGAAGGGCACCATTTTGGTAAGCAGCTGTTTGTTTAGCCATTGACTGAGAGGGCTCCTCTCTTCTGGAGTATTCAGAACTCAACATTTGAACACATGAAAACAAACCTGCGCTAAGAGTCATTAAGATTGTTTTGTGGTAATGAAATTTAGATTCAAGAAATCAGCCTGAAGATTGGACTTTCTGAAAGAGCTAATGGTCTTTGCAAAGCTATTTCTTATCCACAGAAAGGGCTGTGTGGCTAGAGAAATAGACCTTGGTGGCACCCCAGTGACGTCCTCACCAGCAAACAGAAAGAGCGCCGAGACGTCCTGGGCAGTCGATGATGAAGAATGGGACAGCCCGGAGCTCCAAAAGACCCATCCATATGAAATCACTCAAATGTTGTTGGGAAACTTCTGCAAGTTCATGTTTTGTTATGGGGATGAAAATGTAATGCTTTATCTTAAATTGGAGGTATGGAGGAGAAAAAAAATAAAAGAAACCCACCTGTGTATATGTCCTGTATGCCCTGATCCTGCCAGAAAATTGGTGGCCTTCGATTATGACCAACAAGATCAGCTTAAAACGACCAAGAGCATTGAGGGTGAAAGACTGGACTTTCTACTACTGTAAACGGTTAAGGTCTTGGAAACCCAGAGGAGAAATTTTACTCTCTCCTAGATTGTTGCTATGATTCGAAATTGACTCCATGGCAGTGAGTTTGATTTGGAATTTAGAAATTAATTTGCGATATGAAAGCAAATTTTTTTTGAGGGGGCACATCACTGCCCTCAGGTGGTGGGAGTAGGAGGCCCAGCCTTTGCTCCATGGAGCTGGAATTGAACCTCCAGCCCAGTGGGCCGCAGTCCCACGCACAACCACTACGCCACCGGGGCTCAGCCCGAAAGCAAATTTTATAGTGAAAGAATCCTTAGATAGTGTCTAGCTTAAGCCTCTCTCTAGTCACCTGAGGAAACGGATCCCAGAGTTTAAAATAAATTGTCAGCATCACACCAGAGTTTAAGTATGCTCATACGTTGAAAGAGAACCTCTAGGGTTGACAGTTGATGTCACTACTCATCAATCAGTGTTCTTTAGGATGTTTGAAGGTGTGTTTCATACCAAAACGAGGGGGGAAGTCTTCATCTGCTTACTCAATGCAGGATTGTATTTCTGCTTTCATACGACTCGGTAGCATAGCTCCTTGAGCAAGCTTGCTATTCAGTCCATATCCAAGGACTTCTTTACTTCACCATTGCCTTCTACCTCTTCACGTTAATCTCCAAGGGGGAGAGTTTTCTCTGGTTCTGTATCCACTTGGAATTTAAAAGGCTTCTATCTCACATTCCCTGCTCTCTATCACTTTTTACAAGGAAAATTTAGACAATAACCTATTCATGTAACTAGTTTAAGAAAGTTGCCACCTTCGTGGAGGAGCTGAATAAGACAAATGTCCTGGAGAGACCAAAGACTGATAGAGCAGCAGGTTTTAATGGAACAACATGGGCCTTCTATGTTGCCACTTGGGATAGTTTGTACTCTGTGTGCCTGAAATAAAATTTATCTTAAGATTATAAAAGCATATGACAATAACATTTCAGAGTACTGTTACCATTTTCTATCAAAGACTCACTTCAAAATGAGGGAATGCAGCAGCAGTTCTCCAGGAGCAAGGCTGTGCCTCCTACTCCCACCAGGGCAGTGATGTCCACAAAAAAACAAAACAAAAAAAATGAGGCAATGATTGAAGGAGAAGGACTTCTGTACTCTTCAATGAACCAGGATCAAACTAATGCACGCAGGCTTTGCATTTGGTTGACTTTCTGCAGATAACATTCTTTGAAGAGAATGCTCTTAATAGGAAATAAATGTTTCTGACTCTATTTCTATTGTATTTCTCTCTTCTCCTTTACTTTTTTTTTGTTTTAGCCGCCGCCGCCCTACCGTCTGCACTGGCGCCCTCTATTTTCCTTCTTTATTTCTATTTTAAAGATCTATTTTTCCCTCCTCAAGTTCCACTTTGCAACAAACTTGGGCAAAAGGACATGGGGCTGTAAATCCAGACTTAGTTTGGTGATTCATTTACAGTGTGACTTCTCTATCTGTCAAATTGGGTCGCCGAGTCTGAATTAACCTGATGGAGTGAGTTTGAGTTTGATGTGTTCAACCCATATGGTCACCAGGAGTCAGAATCGATCCAGGGAGAGTGGTTTGCATTTGTGTCTCATTGTTCTCATATATAAAATAACTATTTGATTTAGACCTGTGCATCTTTTTCTTTATTTTTTTTTAAATAAAGTTTTGATTGATAATAAAGTTTATAATAAAGTAATACCCTTTATTTTGGGTGTGACTCTGCTCTTTTGCTGAAGGTGAACTTCTAGGTTTAAAGAATAGGTTGACAGTCTCAAGGAGTCCTGTGATCACTACAGCATTTCCAATTTGTCTGACTTTTTCCCCCCGAAATAAGAATTTTTGTTCTCCATATTTTTCTCCTATTCTCACCAGAATCAACTATTTTGACCTTGGACAAAAATGGAAACCAGTGATTCTTGACCATAACAGAGACTCTGAGCCCCCAATAAAAGGATTTTTTCAATTATTTTATTTTATTGGGAGTAAAATGATTTTTTTTTTTTTTTTTTTAGGCATCACTGCCCTGGTGGTGGGAATAGGAGGCCCAGCTTTTGCTCCTGGGAGCCGGAAAAATGATTTTTTAAAGCCCCCAAAAACAGAGACTCTGAAAGTCGAAGGTGGATCATGTGTTATTTGGAAGAATATATTCAACGTTAATATTTTATTTTGCTGGGAGGGGGAAAAATGAACTGATACCAAGGGCTCAAGTAGAAAGCAAATGTTTTGAGAATGATGAGGTCAACAAATGTACAAATGTTCTTGACACAATGGATGGATGTATGGATTGTGATGAGTTGTAAGCGTCCCTAATAAAATTATTTCGCTGAGCCCCGGTGGCGTAGTGATTGTGCGCAAGACTGTGGCCCACTGGGTTGGAGGTTCAATTCCAAGCTACCAGGAGCAAAGGCTGGGCCTCCTACTCCCACCACCTGAGGACAATGATGCCTAAATAAAAAAAATAATAAAATAAAATAAAATAATTTCAATTTTTTAAAAATGTAAAACAAAAGTCAAGCCTATGGTTTTGTATTACAATCACTGGAAATAAAGTTCTTCATTGGCTATATATGAAGAAGGCAGATTTCCCATATATTGGTGTTTTTAAGGTAGATAAGGATTTTGCAGGAAGGGGAATAGGAATTTTTTAATCAAAATTAGACATGGAGAGAAAAGATCAAGAAATACTGATGTAAGTTAATGTTAAAGTTGTTTCCAGTTCTTCAATTCTAGGACAGGAGAAGAAATCCTCTTTAAGTGTGTAAAACCAAAGTTAAACTGAACTTCAATTTTTGAGTCCTGAATGATCAAAGGCAAATAGATTTATCTTTCTTTCTATGGGACAAAACCAACAAACAAGCACACCCTCATCAAGCAATTCATAATGACCCAATAGGACAGTCAAATGGTCTTTTAATATTTCCAAGATTGTAAATATTTTTTTTGTTGGGGGGCATCACTGCTCTCCGGTGGTGGGAGTAGGAGGCCCAGCCCCACTGCTGGAATCGAACCTCCGTCCCAGTGGGCCGCAGTCCCGCGCACAACCACTACGCCACCGGGGCTCAGCCCTGTAAATATTTTTTTAAACAAAAACTTTTATGGTGGTTTCTTACATCTCTTATCACAATCCACACATTCATCCAGTGTGTCAAGCACATTTGCAGATTGTAAATCTTTACAAAAGCAAAACGACACAATTTTTTATATGAGAATGGCTGGTATGTATGAACCAATCAATATTCAATCAACAGTTTGAGTGCTTAACCACTTGCACTACTAGGATTCCTTTGGGGCAACGTAGGACAAATGCAGCTTAACACACACCAAGTGTCGCAGAAGAGTACCTCGCTAGAAAGTGGACTGTACAATGCCTTGAATAAGGAGTGTAGTATACATGTTATGTAAGAAAGAAAAGAAAATGTAAACATTTACATTGCACTTACTATACAAAATCTAAGCACTCTCTGCCATAAACTAAGACAAATAATCTGGAAAATGCTAAAAGTACAAAAAAATCTGCCCACAGGTCCTTTAATAAATAAACCTATTGGAAGTTTTTTGTTTGCTTTTAGGGTTTTTTTATGTTCATGATTTATTCAACCAGCTTCATTAATTCAGAATTATACTATAGTAAGGGATAAAAGAATTGCATGTTTTTGCTTTTGAGAATTTGCTGATTTTTCTTAAAAGGACCTAAAATCAGTTAATTCTTTTTCAGGCATGACTAAAAATAAAAAACTCCAACTCACTGCTGTCGAATCCAACAGTGGCCCTGTTGGACAGGGCAGCACCGTCCCTGTGGGCTTCAGAGAGTACATTTCTATGGGAGTGGAAAGCCTCTTCCTCCTTTGGAACAGCTGGTGGTTGAATTGCCAAGGTTACAGTTAGCAGCCCAACAACGTAATCCATGATGCCACCATCCATGATCCCACTACATGGATCTTTGAATATGTGTATTTTGTTCTGGGTCTAAAGTCAATAGTCTATGCCTGTCTACGTACCCATCCACCTATCCTCTTGTATGCAACCTTATGTTGGGTCTTCGCTCCCTTTGGTCTCTGAGAGTTTCTCACACTTCCTCAGGTTTGATGACCCTGACAGTTCTGAGGAGTACAAGCCAGGTATTTTGTAGATGGCCCCTTCATTTGGTTTATTTGATGTTCTAGAATGGAGTTGTGGGTGTTTGAGAAGGATATCTCGGAAGGGAAGTCCCATTCCCATCCCATCCCATCAAGGGAACATACTATCACCATGATTTGTCATTAATGGCGCTAGTCTTCATCCCTTGTTAGCCAGATTTCTTCACTGGAAATTCACAATTTCTATGTACTACTCTTTCAAAACACCTTTCCCCATGCTGTCCATACCCAAGAGGTGGGGGTGAGGGAAGGGTGGAGAATTAAACTCTGTCTCCTTGATGAAGGGTAGTAGCTACCCACATAATTTGGAATTCTCCTGTCTGGGAGGTTTGCCTCTTCTCACTCCTTTATGCATTTAGTCACATGTTTCTTTTTATCACTATGGGCTCATGGTATTTTATTTCATACTTCAGGCGATCATTGAAGACTACATTATTTTGCTACTCAAATTGTTCTGGCTTTGGACACTGGGAGCTCTTGCAGGTTGACTGTGGTATGCATCCCTTTGACATGCCCCATATCCTTTCAGTCCTAGGACACTTCCTTATTTTCTGTTATTACTCCAGGTTCATCTGGAATAGTCCCTACTTCAGTTTTAGACCAGCTATTTCTCTAAGGAATTCTGGTTCCTTTTACTGGACCATAATATAGAAACTAAGATCACTGCTATATGGGTGTGATTGCTTTTAAACCTCCCTCAGTGAACTGAACCAAGAATATGGGAGTAGATATGTATATTTTTTAACACTTTTTGGGTTTTTTTGCTTTTTTGTGGGGGGCATCACTGCCCTCTCTGGTGGTTGTGGGAGCTACCCAGCCTTGCTGCTGCTGGATTTGAACCACCAAGTCAGTGGGCCGCAGCCCCGCACTCAAACACTACGCCACCGAGGCTGAGCCCCCAATATGTATATTTAATACACTTGATCTTAGCCAAAAGGCTGAGAAGTGATTAGACATGTATACATATTAACATATACTTATACAAAATGTAAATTTAGGGCTGAGCCCTGGTTGCGTAGTGGTTGTGTGTGGGATTGCGACCCACTGGGACAGAGGTTCAATTCCAGCAGTAGGGCTCCCACTCCCACTGCTGGAGAGCAGTGATGTCCAAAAACAAACAAACAAACAAACCAAAACACAATGTAAATTTAGAAAAGTCACTTTCCTTTATGGGCCCATTTCAGTACAAACCCAGAAGATACTACTAGAGTCGAGTAATTAGAACAATTATTTCAGTCTGGAAAGAAATCCTAATCACCACCACCACCACCACCACCAAACTCTGCTATCATGTCAACTCGGAACCACAGTCACCCTATTGGACAGAAAAGAACATCCCTGTGGAGTCCTGAGACTCATTCTCTAGCTGGCGGTTTCTCATCTCGAGGTTAGCACCCCCAGATCAGCATTTATTACGCCACCCCAGCTTCAGGAACCCATAGGAGCCCATAGGAGAGAGATGAGGCTTTCTCCTCCCATAAAGAGTTACGGTCCTTGAAACCCACAGGGTTCATTTCTACCCTGTCCTGCGGGGTCACTATGGGTCAGATTGAACTCAACGGCATAAAATTGAGGACCGGGATCATGGCTTCAAGTACTGTGGATCAGAAAACCTTTATGATATCTTTGCTAATAGGATTGCCAACCCTATTAAAGCCCGTGAACGTAAATATTTGTTTGCTGGGAATTTTATGGCTTAGCTGTGCCTTTCTAAGATATTTTATCCACTGTCATATGCTCTATTGCTTCCATTTATATGTTACATCATTTTCATGACATCTTTTTGCTTCATACTTGTAAAAACAATTCGGAGGGCTGAGCCCTGGTGGCGGAGTGGTTATGAGAGGGACTGCAGCCCACAGGG
>PVJH01021554.1:0-38356 GCA_004026705.1 Nesogale talazaci | reverse complement strand
CTAACAGCCACGGTGTTTATGTTCTGCCCAGCCACTTTCTGAGTGGACAGGCCAGTGGAAATATAGGTACACAGGTTACTTGTAGCAGAGATTGCTGCTAGGAAGGGGATACACTGATCAATACTGTGGAGCTGGGGTTGCCTTGTAACTCTGCTCCTGGGTTGAATAATGAAACTATTCGTGGCTCTTCTGACTTGGAATTGGAGACATTCAGAGTGGACTCAACTAACTTAGACTCCCACTTTATTGTGTTGTACCGTACTAACTCACGCCTCCTGTCCCTCCCATTTCTAATGTAAACACATTTGTAAGTTGCTAAGTGATACCTGGGTCTCATAATGATATGGGCCCAGGCGATTGGATTAAGAACTGCTTTGACTTAGGCTTCTGCAGTCAGTCTGGGCTGAATTGGAGGATGGAGGGCAGGGGGGAAGAAATCATGATAATTTGAACAAGAGAATTTTAATATAAAGATAAAAAGGGCTGAGCCCTGGTGACATAGTGGTTGTGCACGGGACTGCGGCCCACTGGGATGGAGGTTCGATTCCAGCTCCACGGAGCAAAGGCTGGGCCTCCTGCTCCCACCACCTGAGGGCAGTGATGCCAAAAAAAACCCCATAAAGATAAAAAGAAGTATTAACTCTAAAAGGAGTTTTTAATAACAAGGGCTGGCACGAGCATGCTAAAGCCTAGAATAGGGGTTCTCAATCTTCCTAACGCTGTGGACCCTTTCATACAGGTCCTCATGTGGTGGTGACCCCCAGCCATAAAATTATTTTCACTGCTACTTCATAGCTGTAATTTTGCTATTGTTATGAATCGCAATGTAAATATCTGATATGCAGGATGTATTTTCATTGTTACAGATTGAACAGACTGAAAGCATAGGGATTAATCACAAAACCGTATGTAATTATAGATTGTGAAAAATTTATTTCTAATTACAAATGAGTGAAATTTTGTCCTGGAGCATGGTCTTCATGCCGGGTACAGCTGTGTGGGCGTATCTGCATGTGAATGGGCCCCTGGAGATGATAAAAGAGAGGGTGTCTCAGTTCCTAGGAAATCCACCCTCTGAGGTATTAGGGATGCTGTTCTCAGTAAGGTCTCGATCATCTCACTGATGGGCCCGCACTACATAATGCCCCAGGGTGGTGAAGGGGAGCGTTGCTGCGGGCTACTGCTATCTGCTTTGTATGGAAGGAGCCTAGATGCATTTTGTTCCCCATCCCCCAAGGAGGCTGGTGCTTCTGGCTGCCATGCCTTGTAGAGAAGAGACACCGAAGATCCCATGAATGCTGCAGGAGTATGGTGTAGGGCCTGCTTCCAGAGCCCCAGCACGCAGTGCTCTTCATCCTGCTGTCTCTCCAGCGCCCTCTGCTGAGAAAGCGTCAATACCAGCTCCAGAGAAATAAGCCCAACTCAGGCGTCCAGTCAGTGCCCACTGGGGCAGAACTGCCCGTGAGTTCCCGAGGTTGTAACCCTTTATGGAAGGGGAATGCCTCGTCTTTCTCCCAAGGAGTGGCTGACCCATGGTTTCAAGCTACTCACTCTGCAATTAGCAGCCTCAGACATAGCCCCCTGCATCACCAGGACGCCTAAGAACACCGTGAGTCCATGTGAGATTCTTGTCTCCTGTGACCTTATATGATTTCATCGTTAAAAAATTTTTGTTGTTGTTGTTCACACTTAGAAAATTGAAGACATGTTAACTAAAATACTTTCTCGCTATTCTCCCTACTCATCACACCCTTTGAAGTTAATGAAAAAAGAAGGAGCTCTGGTACATGAAAAATTATTTTGGTGCATCCACCTGATCTTGGCCAAGTTTTTTCTAAGGCCACTTGGTGATGTAAAGTATGCATGCAGAGTATGATTCATGCTACAAAAAGAAAGTAACTGACAGTGCACGCTAAGAACATGTAGCTAGCTATATATTACAAAGGTTTCATTGTTTTCAGTGGAATAAAATATTTTCGGCTGAGCCCCGGTGGCGTAGTGGTTGTGCGCAGAACTGCGGATGGAGGTTCAATCCCAGCAGTGGGGCTGGGTCTCCTACTGCCACCACTGGAGAGCAGTGATGCCCCCCCCCCCCCCAATATATATATTTTCTCTTGAAAATGCTCATGAGCTCTTGTGCTCTTGTTTTATGGTTTGAGAAAAGCAAATCTCACTTTAAGCTGAATCACAAAATCTAAATTCCTGTTGACTGTTTACCAAATCAGCTGAAGGTCAGTGTGCTGGGAGCTGCCCCTCGCTGAGTCATAACTAAAATAAGAGCCTAATTTAGAGACAGAAAGTTTGGTGCCCATGGCCACATAGCTATAAAAGGAGTTCATGGGCACAGTTCATGAGGTTTCCTCATAACCTGGACCTTTTCTTAAGTTCATGTTGATAGCTATTAGTATTTTTGTTCTGTATTTCTAGTGCAAGATTACTTTAGGTGTCTGTTTTCTTTGAAACAAAGGAGACTTAGGAGTGAGGATATATGTTGGGGGTGCTGGTGGGGGGTCACAATAAAAGGGCAATGTCATTTGGACAGTGGATGGACCACTATAGAGAGACCTTTTCCATTAAAGATAGGTGAAAATTCAAAGAAAACTGTGGCAGCTGTGGCACTTTATTTTTACCAAACACACCACTGTTTCATTTGTCTATTCATTTGCGTTTCTGATATTTTCTCTTTCTTCAAATACCTTTACTTATTAGGAGTGACTAAAATGAAAAATGCGGTCATCATGATCATCGTGGGATTGGTTTTAAGAGAAAACTGGTGAGATGACTATTACCGTGCCCTAGTTTCAGCCAGTAGCTCATTGCCATTGAACGGAACAGCCAACCGTCTGCCAAGAATGCTTGAAATATGTTATGTCACACACAGTAGTTTGACTTGGAGACCAGACACAATGATCACAGGGATTTAGTGAGGGGAAAAAACTCTGAAACAGCTTGCAAAGTTCAAAATGCACTTCATCTTCACTAATTCGTACTGAGGAGAGAAGTTCATCTTGAAGTCTGAGTTTGGTTTGGCTGTCCGCCCTTCCTCCCCTGGAGTTTCAGGGGAAAGATGCCCCTCACCAGTGCTGAGACACAAGGAGAGGTCCCTGCCAGCCTCAGTTAACGCGACACTCTGGCCTCTTTCTTCATTTGCACGCTTCTCGATCTTGTTGTCGAAAGACAGCTGATGAAAAGTTTAGTTTGAATACTTGCATGCTTCAGAGAGTTGGTATCATGCGATTCGATGAAGAATATTTTCCCATGGAGGAATTTTTCTTCGAAGGAACTCTGGTGGGACAACGGGTTAGTGCTGGGCTGCTAACACGCTCCTCAGCAGTTGAAGCCCATCAACAACCCCCCAGGAGAAAGATGGGGCAGGCCGCTCTGGTCAAGGCAGATGGTCTGGGCGACCTGAAGAGGCACTTCTCTCCTCCGTTCCAAAGGGCTGCGGTGAGTTGGACTGGACCTGGTGGCCCGGATTTGGTGTTTGGAGTCAGTGTTGTTCAGGAGATGAGGAGTTTACAGCACAAAACAACTTTAAGTTTTCCTGAAGTCTTCACTACTCTGTGTGTATTGTAGCTGCTGAACGAAAGTGCCTGGGACAGGAACGTGCCCTGAAGGCTTCCTAGAGAAGACCTTGAGTAGATCTTGGACAGGTTTCAGATAGACAGAACTTTCAGGAAAAGGAGGTGGGAAGAGTAGTTAGCCAAATTACATCCTTAAAAACATAACGCCTGGAACTAGAAAAGGAGCCCTGGTGACCTGCAAGGACCGCTGTTCAAAACCACCTGCTGCATCATGGGAGAGAGGTGGGACTCTAAGGCCTGTAAAATGATGGGAACTATACACGGCAATTCTTTTCAGCCCTATAGGATTTCTGTGAACGGACATCGTCTTGAAGGCAATGAGTGCGTTTTGTTTTGAGAACTAGAAATACTTGATCATCATTGTTAAAGATAGCATTCAACTATCACCTTGCAACAATCATGATGTGTTATTTATATATACTTAGACCCCTTCCTACCGACGACCTTGATGGTGTCATTGCTTACACCTTGGGCTACTAACCGCAAGGCCAGCAGTTTGAAAGTAACTACCAACCACTCTGAGTGAGAAAGAAGAGGCTTTCTTTTCGGATCCACATTTACAGTCTCGAGAACCCGCAGGGCTAGTTCTGTCCCGTTCTCTAAGGATCGATATCAATTAAAATCTACGCAATGCCAGTGAGTTTGTGTTTGGTTGGATGTGCATATGTGAAAGTGCCTATCTCCAGATGGCAGGATATCTAAATATGATGATATGAAAAATAGCATTTTTCCTACATCTTCAAAATTTTCTATAAGAAGCCTTATTACTCTTGAACTAGTGAAATCTGAGAAATTCAGCTTTTAAAAAAAGTGCCGCCCATGATCCTTTTTCCGAGTGTTTGCTTATACATATTTTCACATAGCCGAGGTTCTAGAAAATTAGGGTGCCATGTTTTCCCCCCAAAAAAAACAACTCCCTGATATTCTGCTATCAATTATTGTCCTTTCCTGTGTTACATTCTGCGGCTTCCACAGCCCGGGTTTGGACTGTTGCTTTGTATGGTGGTTTGCCTGTGGGCTGACAGTTGGATTTTTTCTCATTATGAGAGAAACACTGTATCTGATTTCTCTGCAGGTTGGGAGTCAGCTCCGTGGTGTTTGTGTAGAGAGGCGGGAGGTGACACGTCTTGACTGTTGTTGATGTCTCCACACTGTGATTCAGAATGCTTTCTGGTCAAACAGCTGGTCGTGTCAGAGAGCAGTGTGCTCTGAAAGCAAGCAAGCTGTCCTGCGTTGGGCTGCTGGCTGCAAGCTCAGTGATTCAAATGACCAGCTGCTCCACGGAAGAAAGACAAGCCTTTGCACTTCTCAGGAACCATCAGGGCCAGTTCCCCCTGTCCTATGGGATCCCTGTGAGATAGCATCAACCCAATGGCAAAACCAAAACCCACTGCCATTGAGTTCATTTTGACCCTATAGGGCAGAGCCGAAGTGTTCCTTTGTGTAATGCAGCCCTTATGAAGGCTGTAAATCTTTACAGGAGCCAAGAGCCCGCTGTTTCTCCCAAGGGGCCAGTTGAAGCTACTACACTGCCAGGTCCCCTTTAAGAATACCACAAACTCCTTAATGTAAACATCAGGTGCAGCGTGTCCTTCTTACCCACCACCTCATTTTAATCACTGGTCATTGCTAAGAGTTTTAGGGATGGTTGGAGGTTCTGAGATTTGGAAGTAGGGAGTTATTTCCATCATGCCTGGGGAAAATATTTAATCTACATTTTAAGTCTTGGTTAAGTGAGAGTTTTTTCCCCTTGATCTATTCAGTTATTTTCATCAAAAGCCAAAATGGCACCAGTGTACGTGATGAAGGTGTCAGCGAGCAGTACTAGTACAAGCCTGTAAGACTTGTACTGCGTTTCATTTCCAACCAGTTTGACAAAAGCTGTACCTTCTCTCTCCTTCTCTTCCCCTTGTTGGTGAATATTTGCTCTTGCTTGTGCAATCAAGAATTAGGAAACAATTTCAACAGATAAAACAGAATGGCATGCTAATTGCAACCCAATATCCTTTCTGGCCAACCTTTGTCTCTTCCCTGCTGTCGGCTGAAAGAAAACATATTGCGTTTGTCCTGGAAACTGGGAAATGGGGAAGAACTTTCCAGTTCCCTTCTCTTTGCTTGTGTGTCATGCTTGTTTTGTTTTCAGATTGAATTTTCCACTTGAGTAGGATGAAGAATCACAATGAAAATAATTCCGTTTTCCATTTGGTAATTTAACCAGACTCTCTCGATACTTTGAATATCCCAGTATGACACAGAAACCTTTGATTGAAGTTACTGCCGTGGTTGGTATTGCCAGGGGCCTGCTTTAATGATCTATTAAGCAAATCTATTTGTGGAATGGGGCCCTGCACTTTTCCTATGTAAGAGTCCCACAGTTTAGAAGCAGTTGTTCAAAATGTCCATCTTCTCTTTTTAAAGCCCTGTAGATGAAATATTTGATAGAAATACACATAATTCAACCATTGCCCTTTTTTAAATTAAAAAAAAATACTACATTTTGTTTGTCTTTTAAAGAGCTAATGCTTTGTTTTCACGGTTCTGCTCATGATTATATCCAGACTTTAAATATTTGAGCTCCTGGGAATAGCTGCCCTTTGGGGGGGTATGGTGGCTCTAAGTAGTTTATTTATCTTGAGCTTGTGACTTATATCAAAGATGGAATTTGCTTTGGCTGAAAACACTGCGTTAGCTTGACTAATGGAATCTGAAACTCAGCAACATTCTTTAGCGCACACTGCAGAGGGCGAACTGCACATCAGATGTCCCAGACCTTGCCCTAGTAGATTAGCCCCTCAGTCGGTGATAAGGTCCGGCATCCAGTAAAACTCACTGCCTTTGAGTCGCTTCCAACTCTTCGTGGCCCTACAGGATGGAGTAGAACTGCCCTTTTGGGTTCCTGAGACTTGAAATCTTTACAGAAGCAGACAGCTTTCTCTTTGGTGGCTTACAATACCAGCCTTGTTAGCAGGAGTTCAATTCCTTGTTCCCTACACACCAGAGGCCCCCGCTTCTTAAGGTTCTTTCCAGGAGGTTCTGTACTCTTTGGCACCATAAGTAGGAGGAGCCCTGGCGGTGTAGCGGTTACTTACACATTGGACTGCTAACCACAAAGTCAGTGGTTCAAAACCATCAGCTGCCCCAGAGAGACAAGTCTCTCTCTCACACAGGAGTCACAGCCTCAGAAATCCACTAGGGCAATTCTCCCCTGCTCTCCAGGGCCTCTGTGAGTTGGCATCCATGGCAGTAAGTTGTGTGTGTCAGAACACCCTAAGTGATTGGGAATTTTGAAAGATCCCATAGGACAAGACTTAATCTCAAAAGAGAGCTTGGCATTCCAGAACCCCTATCGTTTGGCACAGTCTAGATGACTGGAAAATACTATGTTTGAAATGCAAATGTCTGTACTTCTGACTGACTTTCAGGAACCCTGGAGGTTGAGAACTGCTCCGTGGGGTCTTCTAAACTGCACAAGCTATGGAGATGGAGTGCTAATCAGATGATAGAGACTCCTGGGAAGGGACACAGGGAAGCTGGGACCTAAGGTGACCTTAGTTCTGTAGCCCAGCAAAGCACTGGAAGGTTTTTGCTAAAGCCACTGGAGAAGGCTCATTATTCAGGTAAAATTGGCCTTTATAAAGAACTTCCCAGTCCACATCAAGTGCTATTTTAATACGCTGCTCCAGCAGCAGCAGTAGTTGTAGACAAGGGAGTTCAGATAAATATTTTTCTCAAGGTTACAAGGAGAAAAGAATTGTTTGTATTTCTTGGAGTGACATTATTAACTGCCAGAAATGGTTTAAAAGTAACAAAATGTCTGGCTGTAAAATGTGGGCAGCTGTATTTATTTAACCTTAAATTGCCACCTTTTCCACCTAACCCTTGGAACAAACAAGCACACAAATTCTTTCTTTTAGCTTTACTCCACACTAGCTAAGTAAAACGAGTGACTGGCCGACTAAGCCTACATGATGCTTCTGAGAACATAGTGCTGCCTGACTTCTCCCTCTAGGACAAGCTCTCTGATGTAGTGCACTGTGCCTTGCTCTGCTGGCTTTGAGGTTAACAGTTCAAAACCACCCTCTGTTCTATACGAGAAAGATGACACTTTCTATCTATTCCCATAAGGAAGTTCTCAGGGGCAGTTCCACCCTGTCTTACAGAGTTACGGGGAGTCAGCATCAAGTCAACGCAGTGGGTTTGGTTTGAATTTTCCACTTTTCATTAAAGAAGCACTCCGAGCACACTGTTTAGGCCCTTGGCTGCCAACTGAACTTTTGGTGGTTCTGTCTTTGGGGAAAAGGTTTGATAATCAACTTTCTTAAAGAATTACAGCCTGGGCTGAGCCCCGGTGGCGTAGTGGTTGTGCGCGAGACTGCGGCCCACTGGGACGGAGGTTCAATTCCAGCAGTGGGGCTGGGCCTCCTCCTCCCACCACCGGAAAGTAGTGATCCCCCCCCCCCCCAAAAAAAAAGACTGACAGCCTTTGAAACTCTCCGAGCAGTCTGTTTTATGAAAAGAATTTCTAGAAGTTTGTGAGGAAATTCAATTATTTCTTGTTTCCAGTTTTCCACAGACTTTTTGAAGCCCTCTTTTATGTAAGATCCACAAGAGTCAGAAGCTACTGGTTTGGGTTTTAGATAACCTTTCAGTGATCACAAGCTCTGTGTGGAACCGCCTTGTAACTGCAAGGTCAGCAGTTCAAACTCGCCACCCACTCTATGAGAGAAAACTGAGGCAGTCTGCTGCAGCAAAGATTTAAAGTTTTAGGGAACCACTGGTTAGGATTGCTATAAATTGGTTTGAGTTTTCAGTTACTACAGTTACTTGCTGATATTATTCAGGGAACTGATGGCATATATTACAATCTTGTTCACTCAATACTGGTTAAATTAAAACACCGAGGTTGTATATAGTCACAGACGCTGAGACTTCTATTCACTTGTTTGCTAATATGACAAATACATACAGGTTACATACTTGACACTTCTTAGTACATGTCCTGCTGTTTTGTGTCATGAGCACATAGTCAAAGCTTCATACGTTCAGAGATGTTATAAAATAACATAAATAAGTAGCCAGTGGAACAGTGTAAGCACTGACTTTTTAAGAGGCCTAATTCTTTCTAGAATCACCGCTAAAGCGAAGACACCAGCCTGTTTGTGACTCCATCACCTGCTGCCATCAAGTCCATCAGACCCAGAGACCCCACAGCACAGAGCAGCACTGCTCCTCTATCCGGTTTCCAACCCCATAACATCGGTATGGGAGCAGAGAGCCCCATCTCTTTGATGTGGAGTAACAGGTAGCTTCAGACTGACCTCGAGCTTGCAGCATGCAGAACAGTGCCACTACACTTCCAGGGCTCCCGCACGCGTGGTCTTTAGGTAGCAAAACATCAGCACCTTACTCTAGGGGAGCGATGGAAGGCACACAGCTCTCTTGGATTGCTTTGAACACGCATTTGTTCAGTGCCTCAGGATAATTAATATGTGTGAGGCACATTGCTTTCTCTGTGTGTGTGTTTTCTGTTTGGTTGGTTGGTTTTGAGGGGGCATGACTGCCCTCTGGTGGTGGGAATAGGAACTCCAACCTTGCTCCTGGAGAGCTGCTGCTGGGTTTGAACCCCCAACCCGGTGGGCCGCAGTCCCGCACACAACCGTGTGTTTTCTTTTTTAGGTGGAGAATAGCCTGGTTGTGTCCTTCCCTCTTGTTAGTGGAGGTGAGATGTTCCATGGAAGCCCTGTCCTTTTCATGTGTCCTTTCCCCTTCCTTGAGAGTCTCATTTACCCTTCTCCCTCCTGCTGCTGCATCTGCTGCTAGTGTTCGGGGTAGGTGTCAGGGGGTGACCGTGATGCATGGGCGTCCCGTGCACAACAGACTGCAACACGCATTGCCTGGCCCCAGGCCACCCTTGCAGTTAGGGTTATGCCTGAGCCCACTGTTGCCGCTCCTGGGTCATTCCACCTCTGAGGTCTTCATCTGTTTTCACTGACCCTCTCTCTGCCAGGCATTGAGAATACTAAAAAGCATTCATGAGTGGAAACGGCCTGGTATGGGCCATTTTGAACCAGGTAGCCATAGGGTTTACTATAGCAGGAATGGCAAAAATACAGAGGACTAGCATCACATTTATCATCAAAAGGAACATCTCAAGATCTGTTTTGAAGTGCAAGGACATCTGTGATCAGATAATATGTATATATTTGCAGAAAAGGCCAGTTAGTACAACTATGACTGATATTTGTACACTAACCGCTAAAGCTAAAGATGAAGAGATTGAAGAATTCCACTAACTTCTTGAAGCTAAAATTGATCAAACATGAGATCAAAATGCATTGATAATTCTTTAAGATGCACTGATAATTTTTGGCAATTGAAACGCAAAAGTTGGAAATAAGAGGGAAGAAACAGTGTGGTCTTGTTTGATCCCATTGTTGCCATTACTGTGGCAATCCATCCTAGTTCTCAGTTAACATCACCCTTGGTGATAAAGGGAACTCAAAGGAGAAAAGAATAATGTCTACAAAAATGTAGACAGAAACAAAGCCACAAATCTGCCTATTGACCCACGTACAACCAAACTACACTCTACCCAGTTGTTTTACACCCATATAGATACAAACCATTGCTTAAGCTGATCAAGTACACAGTTTTAAGATATTTCCATAGTATCCAATACCTTTGATCAAAAAGAACTCATGGTAAGGTGACGTCCATTAAAGAGTTGTATTTAGAGGACCTGTGAGTCACGCACTCTTTGGTAACACAGTCCCCAGCTGCAAGTCAAAGCCGCCAGGAACAGGACCCCTCACCCCCACCCCACTTCCTCCTGCACCTGCCATTCTTTCAAGAGGATAACTGGAGAAGTTAAAAGAATTTCCACAACATTGCCATCACTAATCCGGTGGAGTGGGAGGCCACCTTAGACCTGCTGCAGTTGAAGGTATAGAACAAATTAGTGGCTGATGGGACTTGCGATTTTATTCCTGTTCTAGCCACAGACCCCTTTTGATAGCACTAGCCACTGCTAAGAACGTGTGTTTGACAGGACTTATGAGCATTCCAAAAATAATCATAATACAAATCGAAAGCACTTTTACTTTTATTTTGAATCTAGTTTCTTATTGTGATCCAGAGGCAAGTTTTTTATTTTTAAAACTGGGGTGGGGGTGGGGCATAAACTCTCAGTTCATGAAAAGGAAAAATAAGATAAATAGAACACACACGGGCTGAGCCCTGGTGGCATAAGTGGTTGAGTGCAGGACTGTGGCCTGTGGGTTTGGCGGTTCAAATCCAGCGGTGGCTCTCAGGAGCAGCACTGCGTAGCGCCCATAGCCACCAGAGGCAGTGGTGCCCAACAACAGCAAAAAACTGTAAAAAAAAAGAACACACACACTTTGTACCTCTCTGTAGTATGTTCATTTCCTCAATACATACATTATTTCTTTTTCCTTCTTGTCAGTCAGGAGAGAGAGGGTGTGTGTGTGTGTGTGTGTGTGTGTGTGTGTGTGTGTGTGTAGAAAGGCTTAAAGAAGTTCCCATAAAAAGGAAATCAAGATCATAGAAAATTCCCATGACCTTCTTAAAGTCCCCTCATAATGTTAACGGTGATGCAAAGTAATATGAACTGCACTGGTGAAAACAGTTGGGCAGGTTATAAGGCAAAAAATAAAAACTTAATACAAATTAAGCTTATACTGCCAGGTATTTATCATAGAAATGTAAAACTTAAATTCATGCAGAAATATATGCTCCCATGTTCATAGCAGCTTCATTCAAAATATTCCCAAACTGGAAACTCCCCAAATGCCCTGAAGTGGTTAAGAACCTTTCTATACCATCTTGGTAACTTCCTGATTCTCTAGACTTATTTTAAAATGAATCTTGGACATGTCGATTGCAGGCCATTCACATTGCGCCTGATTGACAGTGGAGAGACTTCATGGAAGAGTTTTATGCATATAGATCTTCAGCCTTTTTCATTATTTTACTCTTCATATCATAAAATTACTAGTTGTTATGAAATAAGTAGTGTGTTACCTCTTGGTGACTCGAAGCTCTTGGCAGACTTGTCTTGCTAATCTGGGCTTTCATTTTTTTCACTAAGTAGTTTAAATAAATGAATCACTGCCCCCCCCCTTGGTGGTGCATTCATCAAGCGCTCTAGGGCAACCTGCCCGGCGGATCACCTTTCTCGTTCCCGTTACTCTAGAGCACTGTTTCTCAACCTTCCTAAGGCTGTGACCATTTTCACACAGTTCCTGATGTTGTGCTGGTCCCCCAACCAAAAAATTATTTTTGTTGCCACTTCATAACCGAAGGAGTTGTAACTCACAGGTTGAGAACCACTGCTCTAGACTGCCTTGGGCGAACTCTTCTTGTTACCTTGATTTAGGTGGGCTGATGCTGTAGCGCTGAGAGGATTTTTAAAAGATTCTGAACACTTTTCTTGTGCATGACACATCATCATTACCAATAATACAACTGTGAATAACAAGAAAGCCATGACACAAGGTTGGCATTGATTTCCAACTTACTTCTTTTCCCACTTGTCTTCATTCAACTACGTTACTGATCTCTCAGTAGGTACCAAGTGCTCGTAAAAATCGCCACCACCACCCCTCCCCACACACAGGGTTAGGGAAAAAAATAAATAAGATAAAAAAGAAATAAGAATTAAAAAAAAATTGGGGGGCATCACTGCCCTCTGGTGGTGGGAGTAGGAGGTCCAGCCTTTGATCCTGTGGAGCTGGAATTGAACCTTCATATCAGTGGGCCACAGTCCCATGACAACCACTATGCCACCAGGGCTCAGCCCCAAGAAATACGAATTTAAAAAATCGCCACCCCCCCAAAAAAAATTGTCCTTAATTTCAGAAACTAATGAGGGGAACGCAGCTAAAAAACCTCTATAGCAAGTGTGTCCTGCAATTACGGGAGCACAGGCTTCCGATTCCCAATAGAGAAGGTACTGTAAGCAGCATTACTACCACCCAGGGGCTCATACTGGAAATGGAGTGGTGGTGGTGGTGGTGGTGGTGGTCTGGGGGGAGGGATGGTGCCCTTACCAGCGCTCCACAAGACGTGGATGGCCACCAAAGCTGAGAAGTACAGGGTTCGTCTTGCTTAGACCCGACAGCAAGTAGAGCCCGCTGGCCGCAGCGGAGTGTTATGGCCACATTCCACCCAGCAGGCTGCACCTCGGAAGGCTATGCCCTGACTCTGTGGAATGTTTTCCAGAGCTTCCAGCAAGCCTCCGGGAGCCCGGGCTGTCCCACTGGCTGCCTGCTGCCTGCCTGCCTGCCTGCCTGCCGTGCTGCCGGAGCTCTTAACTTGAAGTTCCAGCAGGAATCCTGGCCAGCCTGGCAGGCTGACGTATGTGGGAATAGTGGGAGTGACCCCCGTCGGGGAAGCGGGGGAGTCCTCAGTAGTGTTGCTGCTGCTGCTGCTGCTGTGTCCTGCTGTGGACTGCCCGGGCTCAGAGCTCGCCACCGCCCGGAGGATGGCGTTCCCGGGCAGAGCGCGCCCCTGTGCTATCCCCGAGCACGAAGAACTGCCCCAGAATGCCCTTAACAATGCCCACGAGGCTAATGGCAACGAAGACGAGAGGGCTGTGTCCAAACTGCAGCGCAGGCAGAGTGACGTCAAAGTCTACAAGGAGTTCTGTGACTTTTATGCGAAATTGTAAGTGTCCCCTGGCTCAGAGGAGGACTCCTCGGGATTCGTGTTCTTGGGCCCTCCCCGAGCTCTCCTTTCTGGCCTGGCCAGTGCTCTGTGATGTACTTTACTTTCAGCCTTAGTTTTTCTTCCTGTGGACCCTTCACTAGAGGACGCACAAACGTGACTTCAAGGACGATGCCACTTTCAGAAGGAGAGCAATGAAGTCTTTGTCATCCGCGGGGATGAAGAAATCTGTACAGCTGTGGGTTCCCATGGCAGCAGACATCCCTGCCATGTAGTTGGAACAAGGGGGCTTCAGAATTCTCATTGAGAGGGTTTATAATACAAGACATTGGTGCTTTAAAGCTTCACAAAAGTAGAGGGAGATGAGGTTGGGGAAATCAATTAGGAATTTGATTTAACGATTGACTACTTATAAAAAACTACCTGTTTTGTTGTGCTAAGTCTGCAATTTTAAGTGGGCTAATTGAGTGGCAGAATTACTGTCTCCAAAGGATTGAATGGAAGAAAAAAGTGTGGGGTGTGTGTGTGTGTGTGTGTGTGTAGGGGGGGTCTATTAAAGTACTCTTAGAGGTTCATCTAAATGATTTTGTTAATTTTAGGGGGGAAAAAGCAAAAACCTTTTTACCAAGTGCATAGTGCCACATGGATAGCCTTTGACAGCAGCCCAAGTAAGATGGTTGACCTAAATAAAATTGTAAACCAGAATTATTACAAATCCCAAACTTGCCACATAGGAAGTAAAGAAAAGGTAACTGACAAGACTCTCCCTTCCCACGAGTCTGTTCTGTGCAAGACTGCTACAGTCGTAATGTATCGTCACATTTCGTGAATAGCTCTGGGAATTGTCACTTTACTGTCACTAACGTTTTAACTACCTAGTGAATTTTCAAGGTGATTTTTGGATTTATACATTGTTGCATTTTAAAAACAGAAAATAAATTCTATGAATAATGGAAAACTGTATGATGCCAAATTCTCTGTGTAAGGTTCACTTGTGAAAATAGATAAATCCAATTTTTTTTTTGGGGGGGGGGGCATCACTGCTCTCTGGTGGTGGGAGTAGGAGGCCCAGCCCCACTGCTGGAATAGAACCTCTGCCCCAGTGGGCCGCAGCCCCACGCACAACCACTACGCCACCAGGGCTCAGCCCCAAAATTTTTTTTAAAAATAGATAAATCCGTTTTAATAGAAAAAGGTGTATATGTCACACTTTGAAGCCCCCCTTTTTGTTGTTTATTTTGAAGGTTCCCTCTTAAGTAAAGTGACCAGATTTTAAGCAGGACACCATTGACCAGGGGTGGGGGTAGGGGTTCTTGATTAAAAGTTTGGTCTATATGGAGTAACAAAAATTTTCATAGAATGCAAAAATAGTATTGTAATATATTTATTTTAATTTTTTTGGGGGGGGGCATCACTGCTCTCTGGTGGTGGGAGTAGGAGGCCCAGCCCCACTGCTGGAATTGAACCTCCGTCCCAGTGGGCCGCAGTCCTACGCACAACCACTACGCCACTGGGGCTCAGCCCCTATTTTAATTTTTTATTTTAATTTTAAAACACTGCGAATGTTGTTAAATTGTTAAAAAGCATGACGTCTGGTCACCTTATCTTAAAGACACATGTGTACT
This sequence comes from Nesogale talazaci, assembly GCA_004026705.1. Lineage (NCBI taxonomy): Eukaryota > Metazoa > Chordata > Mammalia > Afrosoricida > Tenrecidae > Nesogale > Nesogale talazaci. The sequence continues at coordinate 23,463 of PVJH01021554.1, read as the reverse complement.
TAACTGTCATCAAGACTTTTAAGTGACAACCTTTTCCTGAAAAGTTAACGACTAATTGTGGCAAACTGAATAATAGCTTGTATAATTCTGTGATACTATTCATGGTTGTTAAAAAGTCATGCTCAAACAACAGTAAAAAGTTAAGAACAAAGCAATATGGTAGCACCATATATAAAGTGGATCCAAAATATTGATAGAAAAATAGAATTAGGGGCTGAGCCCTGGTGGCGTAGTGGTTGTGCGCGGGGACTGCGGCCCACTGGGATGGAGGTTCGATTCCAGCTCCACGGAGCAAAGGCTGGGCCTCCTACTCCCACCACCAGAGGGCAGTGATGCCCCCCCCAAAAATAAAATTAGGAGATAATAAGTATAAAGTTAACTAATATATTATAAAATACATATGTACACATGCTTTAAAATACACACATAGTATTGAAGGAGGCAAAGACAAGATAAGAAGAAATAGTAATCAGTTCAGTTACCGTTATGAGAATGTTACTTCTTCCTAGAATGTTCCTTCTAATGTTTTTATTTTCCGTTATTGCTAATTTTTTGCTTGTTATCAAAAGGAATGTTTCTTGATATACATACTACATGATTTCTCTGAAACTGGTTCTATTTTTTTGCTTGTTTTTGCTTTGTGTGGGGTGGGGTGGGAGGGTCAGGGTGAGCTTTTGTAGAATGTTGAGCTTGAATGTAAATAGCAGATAATAAAATGAAGTGCTGATCGCATAGCTTCTCACATCATAGCCACCTGCACACCACCACAGTACCACCACCTGACAGGTGTCAGCCACGCTTCCAGATTAAGTCAAAGTGGAATGGCTTGGCGAAACAGATTTTCAAATTACCAATGTAAGCCTACAGATCACCAGAACATTAGGCTGGAGCTCCACCCCTGCCTCTCCTGGAAGGCACACAAAGTACACAGTGGCTGTAACATGGGACCGTGTGTTCAGTCGGGAAGGTGCTGCAGGCCTGCTGCTCTGTTGCGTAACTCCTGAATCAGAGTTAACAATGGCATCCTATAATGAAGTCTTCACGGTTCAGCAGTTAGCAATCTTCAAGTTTCGCTTTTCATTAAAGACCATTGGGGGCATTATTGCTTATCATTGTTTAGTTTCTTAGAAATTAAGACTGAGAAAGCCTGAGGATATTAATTAACTGAAAAAATGACAAATTGATTACATGTTAACAGTAATATCTTCATGGAAAATTATCACCACCACCCCTAAAGTAAAGTGACCAGGTTTTATCATTGATAAAGCGGGCCACCATTGAACGGGCAGAGGGTGGGGGTGAAGGAGCGGGGCGAGGGGGTATATTTCCTTCCTGTTCTCCCACTGTTCCCTAGCTTATCGTACATTCTTTCCAAAAATCGGAACTTTTTAAAAACGCCATGGGACATGGGAAAAACTGATTGGAATCAGGCCTGGCCCGCCAAAAGCGGGACGTCTGGTCACTTTACCCTAAAAAGATGAGTGAAAATAGAGGCATTGCTTATAGTCTTGCAATTCTGTTGATGTCTATCTTAATAAGAGATTCTCTCATCTCTCATATCTGCTTATTTAATCAACTTGTTGAAAAGGTCATGACAGATGAAGTGTGTAAAGAAAATATGAAAAAAAATACGATGATTGTACAACTCTTGTGATTGAACATTGAGTTGTATGATATATGAATTATATGCCAGTGAAACTGTTGAAAAGGAAGGGGTGAGGGTAATACCTCCTCCCACAGATACGGAATTGAATAGGGAGTGTGGTACTTCCCAGACCCCAAAAGGTGGGGGTGATTCCACACTTTAAGAACTACTAATCTATGTGAAAACAAATTGGAATGCTTCAGAATGTCCACCTTTTCCAACTCTTTTGAGATGGTTTAGAATTAATCGAAAGACCCTGCCTTTCAGTTCCAACGTGGTTATACATGCTTTTTCTTAGTTCGCACTCATCGCAGTACTGAAGAACTCGAGATCAGGCATGGCACTGACCCTACTTCTTCATTAGGTGATGCTTGTGGATTTTAGTCAGAAGATTATTTTTCAGAACTTTGCTAAAACATCCACAAAACCAGTTGAAGAAGAATTGTTTGTGTTTCTCTCCCAATCCACAATAATTGAAAATAACTCACATGACTGGGGTGGGGGTGGGGAAGGCTTTCCTGTCTTAACAGAAAAGACAGGTTGCCTTGGTCATTTGCTCAGCAATGAGACTGCCTCCCCCCCCCCTTTTTTTTTTAACCTTTTAATTGTATTTCCAAGTCTATTACAGTTTTGTTGGATATAAATTTGTGGACGTAGTATTTCTGCATGAAGTTCTTAGGCTAAGCCTGCAAAGCACGAATCCTCTTTTTTGTGACCGCTTTTACACTGGTGGTTTCAATTCTGTGAAGAAACAGCAAAACATAGAGGTGGGCACAAGGCAAGCAGTTGATCTGTCTGCGAAATGGAGACTTCCTATTTCACCTACCTCCCAGGGCTCTTTATGAAAATTCAGACAAAATGTGGGGGGTCACTTTTACAAGGTGGGTTTATTCCGTGTCTGGGAAGTCCACAGTGCTTTGGATGTGTGAGTGTGAACTGAAGACATCTTACCCAAACATTTGTGAAGTGATCCAGAACAGAGAGGCCAACGATGGGCTGTTTTGCCAGGGGATCTTCTCCACTTGGAGGTCTTGGAGAAACAGACAGTTCTTTAGGGAAATCCAGGAAGTATATAGGAGATTAAATAATTATCTATTTTAAGTATATTTTTAAAGTCATTTTCCTTTTTTTCTTCCAGACCTTACAAAGGTTGGGTAGAATTTGGGACCATTTATTCCATCTATTGAGTGAGTTAGTGTTTTAAGGCATAGTGGGGATTTATTAAAGGCACATTCTCAGCAGGGTGTCAAACCAGAATGAACTGGTTCAGAGCCCTGGGAATCATGGATTCAGCTACCCAATTTTCACATCTTTGGTCAAAATGAAGCACAGTCGCTTGTCTGCCATGGCATGCCCTTTCATGTTTTGGAAATAGATCTATAATCTTATGTGATTGCTATTGTAAGTCTATGAGCGGAGGAACCTGGACTCCACTTTTACATTTCTAACAGCTTTGTGACATCAACTAGTCACTTTTCTTCTCTAAACATCCATTCCATCATCTGTAGAGCAATTGTTACAAATGTCATGTGCTGGGATGTTAAGAAGGAACGTTCAAAAATATTCAGTAAGGCTGTCCACTGCTTGCCTCGGCCTTTAATAGGACTAGGACATCGTGACTGAATGTACGGGTGACTTAAGCAGTTGCTTTTGAAAGGATTTAATAGAAAAGATAAATCATACCTAAGATATGACAGAGCATTCCAATGACCTGCAGTTTTCTTTCATTTTCTCAGAGGGATTGAAATTGGTTTTGGGAAGCTGACTTGTATGGATGTTAATTAAGCTGTTGATCCCTGAGGGCACATTGGTTATCCCTAATAGCCTAGCACATAGTAGGCACTCCATAATGCCAAATTAAGAGAAAATCAGAGTCAAAGAGGAGGCCACTTCAGAACCCAAGATGCTGGGTGGAATAAAGATGCTGGAACAATTTGAGTTCAGAGCGCTTGATACAAGCAAGAAAAAAAAAACTCCTTTATAGATATGCCTACTGTAGTCAGATTGAATTTACTCATTTCCTTGTCTTGAATCAAAGAATGGGTTGGTCATCTGTGGCTTCCTGTCCTTTTGTGTTGCAGCAACATGGCCAATGCCTTGGCCAATGCCACCTGTGAGCGCTGCAGGGGGGGGTTCGCCCCCGCCGAGAAGATCGTCAACAGTAATGGCGAGCTGTACCACGAGCAGTGCTTTGTCTGCGCCCAGTGCTTCCAGCAGTTCCCGGAAGGACTCTTCTATGAGGTGCGTCAAGCTGGCAGGAGGGTAGCGGTATCTCCCCCTTCTCTTCCTCTTTTTCCCTTCTCCAGCCCACTTTCCCCTTGAAAGCCACCTTTCCTCCCTGTTAAATTCAGTCTCAGAGATTATCTTGAAGTAGCAGAGAGCGTACTGCTGGTATCTGTCAGGCCAGTGATATCTAAGTAGGCAAGACGTGGGTAGCAGCCTTAGATCGGCTGCCGTGACAAGGCTCTCCACTTACATCTGTTCGATTCACTTTCTTATTTCGTCACAGAGTGGACTACCAAGTTGGCTGCTAGCTCCAAGGTCAACATTTCGAAATCAGCCACTCCGTGGAAAAATAGGGGACGTTTAGGGCTGAGCCCCGATGATGTAGTGGTTGAGTGCGGGACTGTGGCCCACTGGGTTGGGGGTTCAAATCCAGCAGCAGCTCTCCAGGAGCAAGACTGGGCCTCCTACTCCCACCAGAGGGCAGTGATGCCCTCCCCCCAAAAAGGAAGAAAAATAGGAGACTTTTTACTCCTGCAAAGAGTTATCATCTTAGTAGAAACCCAGAAAAGCAGTTCTCCTTTGCTCTGAGAGTTGGAATCAATTTGATGGCAGGTTTGCTTGTTTGGGGGTGGGAGGACAGGGCAGGGTATATATTTCCTCACCGTATGACTTGAGCTGTCAGTCCCACGCACCCCGGCTCAGCAAACCAAATCCTCTTATAATAGACTCCACCTAATTCACAATTTAAAAAAAATTTTTGAAAGGGTAGAGAAATAAATGAACATTATCATTTAATTCCATTTTTCTTCCATCTGTAGTGGTTACACATTGAGCTGTTAACTGCAAGGTCAACAGTTCGAAACTACAAAAGACAAGGCTTTCTACTCCCATAAAGAATTATACTTAGGGGGCAGAGCCCTGGTGGTGTAGTGGTTGAGTAAGGACTGCGACCCACTGGCTTGGCAGTTTAACTCCTGCAGCAGCTCTCCAGGAGCAAAGCTGGGCCTCCTACTTCCACCAGAGGGCAGTGATTACCGCCCCCACCCCCCAAAAAAAAAAAAGAATTACACTGAGAAACCCATCGGGGAAGCTCACAGGGTCATATGTCTCTGTGAGTGAGCATCTGCTCAGTGGCAGTGAGCTGGGTTTGGGGTTTTTTTCTGCAGAGCCACGCGCTCAGGAATTGCTTCTTAGGCAGAGAAAGAGTGTCAAAAAGACGAGGCTAGATTTCTGTAACCGCGAGTATACTTTTTTTTTTTTCCCTGAAGCGCCTGTTTGGGAAAATGTTGTAGGACATTACTCTGTGTTTAGCTTTTCCATGCATTTTGTATCACTTTTCCAAGTATGTTTTTCATGATCCCCCTGTGCTCCCTTGTGGTCTGCATGTCATTTATATTTGCTCCCAGCACTACTGAAACTCTTCTCAGATAGGCATGAGAATTAGGAACCTAGGGCGGGGTGGACTAAGGAGGTTGACCCCACAGTGTAAATGCAAAGTCAGAGTGGTGTGTGCACATGTGCGAAAAATCAGTTCGATGATGAACAAGTTAAATCTTTACCTAACTGCATATAAATGTCATCAAGCTCACGTATGTTTGTACAATTATGATACAGCCATAGGTGGCTGCTCTTTGATTTCTTTTGTCTACCACATTTTTTAACTTCCCGAGTTTAGAAGAGCTTTCTGAGGAAGGAAAAGGTAGTTTTTAAAGGTCATTTAGCAAGTCAATTGTTTGGCATTCAGACACCATTTTCCTATAGAAACAATGCCTTATATGGTTGTGAGGTCCAACTGGACCAGCCGCCAGTCAAGCGGTTTAACCCATTGTAGGCACAAGAAATGCAGAACAGCAGTGCTGTGTGCATGTGTGCGTGTGTATGTTTGTGAGTTTAACAAAAAGAAGGGCTTTCCGAGATTGCTTAGGGAATCCTATAACAGTCCCTGGCATCGAGGCCCTACTTTGTGCCAGATAACAGCCATTTGGGGGATAGCACCAGGAGTTCGTTTCCTCTCTTCATTCTTTCTTGGGTGGTGGTGCCCTCTCTTTGTCTAGGGCGGTGGCTCTTTGGACGGGAAGGACAAGTGGCAGACACTTCTGGGGTGGGAAGAGGCAGGAGAGATCCTGTCTCCTCCAACTGGAGGCAGGAGAAGCTGGGGAGGGGGGAGTGTAAGTGGCGATTATGGAGGTGGGGCTGGAGATCCTGGTGGGCGTTGGGGGTGTGTGTGCGTGGAACTAAGGCTGGTAATAAAGAGAGTAGCACCTGTGGTCTGGAATTGTTAGGAAGAAAAGGAAACCCCAAGGAACTGGACAACTTCTGGCGGCAGCAGCTCTGGTAGTGGCGATGGCGGTGGCGGTGGCGGTGGCGGTGGCGGCGGTGCTATTAGACTCTACAGACCTGCTTCATTGAGTCGAGGTGAAATACTGTAATCATCGGCCACAATGAAGGCCACCTGGACTGCAGGAAAAAAATGAAACAATAACTTCCAAAGGACATTCTTAGGAATCGTTGCAAGCTGGCTTCAGAAGAAATGTTAGTCCATACGTTGCAACCCACCTCCTTACACCCACTCATGTTCGTTTGTTTGCTTTTTGTGTTTTGTTTTTTTTTGGGGGGGGGGCATTACTGCTCTCCAGTGGTGGGAGTAAGAGGCCCAGCCCCACTGCTGGAATTGAACCTCCGTCCCAGTGGGCCGCAGTCCCGCGCACAACCTCTACGCCACCGGGGCTCAGCCCTGTTTGTTTGCTTTTTTTGTTTTGTTTTTTTGTTTTTGTTTTGGGGTGGGGGGTGCATCACTGCTCTCCGGTGGTGGGAGTAAGAGGCCCAGCCCCACTGCTGGAATTGAACCTCCATCCCAGTGGGCCGCAATCCCGCACACCGGGACTCTACGCCACCGGGGCTCAGCCCTGTTTGTTTGCTTTTTTTTGAAACCAGAAAGATTGAAATGCCCTTGAAAACATAGTTGGCTCGGGACATGAATAGCCTTAGAATCTAGGTCTGTTCCCAAGTACCTGGTAGCAGTATCTTTTCCCACGTATAGTCTTTTCAAATGTAAGATCCTGATTTTTTGAAATGGATGATTGTAGCCAGTGGAAACATGGATCTCAGGACAGATTCTGAAGGAGCAAGCAGGAACAGGGGTCCTGTTGTTCTAGACTTACTTCCTACGTCCCTGCCTGCCCTTCCCTCCCAGACTAACCTGGACTGCCAGCCCTGAACATTCTGTCTCTCTCTCTTTTTTTTTTTCCCACTGCCCTGTCGCCAGCCTTCTGGAATTAAAAATGTTGTTAAACTCTCTCCATTAATGAGCATGACTACAGCGGAAAGCTCATTGTTCCATATTTGGGTTCTGTAATCTGCACAGCCATTTATGCTGAGTGAGAGGGAAAGGCTCTGTTTCCGCTGTGAATAGAACAGAAGAAAGCATGACTCATACTTGTTCTCCGCCACCCCCTTCACGCTGCCCTTTGCTTGTCTGGATCTGTCTCATAGTATTCCAAAAGACGCTACCCAGATGCAATGGAGAAATGGGCTGCTGCTCCAGCTTGACATCCTCTTTCGCCTTCGGGGAGATTTCTATTTTAGCCACAACGTTTGCTCTTAAGACTGTTTTGCTAGGCCAGGCATTCTTACACCTGCATATGAGACTAAGAATCTTCCTTGTAGTTGAGTGATATTAGGGGAAAAAGTATCGAGATCTTTCTCAGTTATGCCCAATGTTATGGACTGAATTGTGCCCCCCACCCCCAGAATAGTTGCCAACTTGGGTAGGCCAGGATTCTCATTAATGCATTGTTGATCTCCATTCTGAAATCTGGTGCACTTGTCCTCAGTGTTGTAAATCCTAATCTCTCTATGTGAGGAGTCCTGGTGGGATAGTGGTTATTCATGGGGCTGCCACCTGAGAGACCAGCAGTTTGAAACCACTCATTGCTCCTTAGGAGAAAGACGAGACTTGCTACTCCTGATTCTACTCCAAGTTCTATCGTCTCAGAAAGCCACAAGGGCAGTTCCACCCTGTCTTTTAGAGTCACGATGAGTTAGAATGGACTCGGGGACATTTAGTTTTTATATATTGGTGTGGAGGATAGACACGACAAAATTAGGTTATATCAGGCTGAGCCTGGTGGCGTAGAGGTTGTGTGCGGGACTGTGGCCCACTGGGATGGAGGTTTGATTCCAGCTCCACGGAGCAAAGGCTGGGCCTCCTACTCCCACCACCTGAGGGCAGTGATGCCCCCCAAAATAAAATAAAATAAAATAGGTTGTATCTTGGGTCAGTATTTTTTGAGATAGGAAAGAGAATTTTTTTTCCCCATGACCAGAGATTGAGAACCTGCCACCACCAAGAAAGAAGTGTGTCAGTTGGGTCCTTGCACTGTGAGCCTCCTAGAAAATGTTGAGCCACAGATGTTGAAAGAAGGCTGGAACTTTTCCAGAGTCAGCAGAGTGCCTTCCTGTAGAACCAGTGCCCAGATTTGGACTTCAGCCTGTCAAGTTCAGGAGACTAAAATGTCAAAGCCATCCACTTGTAGTACTCAAGGTGGCAACAAAATGTTCATGAAAAACATTTCATTTTGTTTTGTTTTTTTCAAGTTTTTGTGCATGTAACTTAAATATCCTACAATTAAATAGTTCAGTTGTGTTATGGTTAGTACAGTTATCACCAGAATCATTTCATTTTTTTTCATTCCTTTTTTCTATAAGCCTCCTCAGAGAGAATTAAAATACCCACTTATCGGTTGTTTTCCAGAAAAGAAGCTGGCAAACAAATCAAGCCTGCTTTTCATTTGAGACAGGACTGATAGGTGTCTGTCTTGATATCTTTTCCACTTTATACCATTCTTCTTTTCTTTTGTCTTACATTTATAAATGGAATACCGTGCATCACTAAAAAAATGATGGTGAAGCCATGAAGCACCTCATGGCACAGATGGGACCCACTATCAGGGGGAAAGAAAGCACAACAGAAGCCTTTCCTACCCAGGGGAGGAGACTTTTGACGTTAGCAGGGCAAGAGAGGCTGGATGGTTTACAAGTGCTAATGTGGGTGCTATGGAAGATGGGGGTCCATGAGAGGGAAAAGAGAAAACACGGATTGGAGGAAGAGTAAACTCTTTTTTTTTTTAATTATTTAATTGGAGTCTTATACAACTCTTATCACAATCCATACAGTCAGCCATTGTGTCAAGTACCTTTGTTGCCATCATCATTCTCAAAAAAATTTCTTTCTACTTGAGCCTTAGTAACAGCTTTTCATTTTTCCTCTCCCTCCCTGTCCACCTCCCGCACAAACCTTGATAATTTATAAATTATGATTATTTTGTCATGTCTTATACTGTCCGATGCCTCCTTCCACCCACTTTGCTGTTGTCTGTCCCCAGGATGAAGGTTCTATGGTTCCTTGTAATTGGTTCTCCCTTTTGCCCCCACCTTCCCCTTCTGGCATCTCTACTCTCATTCTTGGTCCTGAGGGGTGTATCTGTCCTGGAGTCCCTGTGTTTCCAGCTCTGATCTATACCCGTGTACATGCTCTCATCTAGCCAGATTTGTAAGGTAAAATTGGGATCAAGATAGTGGGGGCAAGAGGAAGCATTTAGGAGCTAGAGGAAAGTTGTAAGTTTCATCAGTGCTACCCTGCACCCTGACTGGCTCGTCACCTCTTCCTTATGACCTTTCTCTAAGGGGCTGTCAAGTGCCTACAGATGGACTTTGAGTCCCCACTCCACACTCCCCCTCATTCACAATTATATGATTTTTTGTTCTTTGATGTCTGATACCTTGTGATTGCACAGGATGATGTGTTTCTTCCATGTGGGCTTTGTTGCTTTTGAGCTAGATGGCTGCTTGTTTATCTTCAAACCTTTAAGACCCCAGATGCTGTATCTTTTGACAGCTGGGCACCATCAGCCTTCTTCACCACATTTACTTGTGCACTTTGGCTTCACTGTCATATCAGGAAGGTGAGCATCATGAAATGTCAGTTTAATAGAACGAAGTCTTGTATTGAGGGAGTACTTGAGTGTCCCCCTGCTACCTTAATACTAAACCTATAAATATATGCACATAGATCTATTTCCCCATCATTATATAGAAATATATTTACACAGATACATGCCTGTATTTGAACCTCTATAAATGCCCTTTGCCCCCTGGTTCTTTCCTCTATTTTCTTTTACTTTCCCCTTGTCCCACTATCATGCTTAACCTTCATTTGGGTTTCATTAATTTCTCTCAGTTACATTGCCTTGATCTACCAGGTCTCCTATACCATCCTTACCAACAATTTTGAATCACTTGTTGTTTGAAGTGTCAATTCTTGAGCTGTTTGATTAGTACTTAACTGTTGGATAAAAAGCTGATGATCTGAAATGTAAATCCCTACCTAATACTGCAATGAAACTTTTTTTTTTTTAAGCTGCGGAGGAAAAAAACCCCACCATCATTCTTCTGTTATTTTTACACAGTGTCCAGGCTTTCTTATCACCAGCAGACTAGCTGAGAAGTGAACACTCTGCATTAACTTCCCCCTTGAAAATGTAATTTACCAAAAAAAAATGCAATTTACTTTTACTGTGAAACTTCCGGACCCTTTGAGTCACACAGCCTTGACATTCTTCCCCTTTGGCTACAGAGGCCAGCCCAAGAATTAGACCATTGTTTTTCTACCTGACCACTGGACTTGTGTCTGGAGATAGGTGAATTGAGCACAGGTATTACTCTCTTTAGTTCTTAAATGTGATGAAAGGTCCACTGAGAGGACTACACTTACTTGCCCTAGATTAGGGGTTCTCAACCTGTGGGTCAAACAACCTTTCACAGGGATCGTCCAATTCATAGCGGTAGGAAAATTACAGTTCTAACGTAGCAACAAAAATAATTTTTGGGGCGGAGGGGGAGGGAGTCACCACAACATGAGGAACTGTATTAAAGGGTTGAGGCATTAGGAATTAGAACCGCTGCGCTAGATGAACTTGAATCTAACTAGATTATGTACTTTCGAAACTGAGACAGCGCTTCAGGGCACTGTGGATTGATTATGCTGCTCACAGACTCCACAGGAAAAAGAGGAGACTGCCTGCCCTCTGTAAGATGTACAATCTGGGAAACCTATATGGTGTCACAATGATTTGCAATCAACTCAGTGGTAGTAGGTTTGGACAGTGCTTGACTTTAAGATCGTAATGTGTCACCAATGAGGAATGTCGGGTAGAATATACTAATTCTGTTCTGCAATGCCTGTTATCAGTGTGGACTAGTTTACCTAAGGTGTTTCTTATGCCAAGATACCCTTAGTGTTCTGTTCAGCCTCATCTTGCCTATCTACATTTGTTTATTCATACAGCACTTTCTCTATGTATCAAGATGAAGATCATTTATCTTGCTTTTTTATAGCTGTTTATTGCTTTGCTTATCTTCCCATCCAACTTTAATTTTCTAAGGTATGGGGGCTGTTCGAATTAATTTGATATCTGTTGATACCACAAACGGGGAATTTGTAGAGCCTGTAATTCAGTGAAGTGTATTTTACCCATGTAAATTAACTAGTTTTAGTAAATGTTTGTTGAAAGGTATCAAGCACCTTCCCCAGAGTGAACAGAGAGAAAAAGCCTCTCTCTAGAACTGGCGCTCTGTTGAACTTCTAGATTCCTACACTGTGTAAGATGGAAGTTGAGAAATTGGCTTACTGACCAACTACAAGCTGCCACTTGTTTTTGAACAGTGAACGACGAATAATTTGTGTTTTTAAACCATTGGAGGAAACCTCAAAGAACGTGGCTATTTTATAACACTTTTATAAAACTATGAAAAATATATAGTATTCTGTTTTCAGTGTTCGTTAACAAAAGGTTTTTTGTCACATGGCAATGTTTGTTTGTTTGTTTGTTTGTATATCGCCTATGGCTGCCTTACGGTTCACATGGCAAACTGAGCTTCCTCATGACCCTTAACCTGGACTATGATCTAGCCTGTTACAGCAAAAGTGTGGCGCCCCCTGGTGTACGATGGGAACACCAGGGGCAGTTTGGTTTTAGGCAGCTGGGAAAACTATATTGCATCTTTATAAATTCTGCTGTAGACCTTACATAATTGTGGAATGAAATGTTTGTTTTCTAAATTTTCTGGAATAGTCACCTAGTATCTTGGCCTAACGCATAATTCTCTGGGCATAGTATATATGAATTTTTTTTTAATTGTCAGATTTCTGTCAACATTCAAGGTCTTGGAAGAAACCAGAGACAAGCAGGTGTTTTGTCAAGTTGAGATGGTATGTTAGACAGGGTTCTCTAGAGAAACAAAAGCAGGACACTGGGCTGAGCCCCGGTGGCGTAGTGGTTGTGCGCGAGACTGTGGCCCACTGGGATGGAGGTTCAAATCGAGCATCAAGGCTGGGCCTCCTACTCCCACCACCAGAGGGCAGTGATGCCCAAACAACAACAACAAAAAAAAGAACAAAACAAAACAAAAGCAGGACACTAATGATTTTTTATATATTTATAAAGATAGATATAACTTAAGTAAGCAGTTAATTAATCCATAAAGCAGTACAAATGGCTCAGTGCAACTCACTTCCATGAGACAGCTAGTACACTGGCAGTCCTTCAAGTCTTGAGGACTGTCAGGTAGTCCTCTGTAGAGCATTGCAGGCTGTCTGGCCACAGGTAGCAAACAGCAAGGCAGGTCACCAACAGCCAGATAGCAGCGTCCGACAGTCCCCAGCTCAAGCAATGTACACTCCAGTAGCGGGACAAAGCAGGTCTTGAAGGAACCTCCAATGACAGCGACACAGTCCATGGATTAGGCGTTCCACAGGTAGTGTACCTTGCAAATTGAGGCAAAGAACAAGCTAAGGCTGCCGCACACTGGTCCGATCATCAAAGAGCAAGAGGCAAGAAAGGCGAGTCTCACCGAGCCATGTATCTCTCCATCCTTGAGTGAATTCCACATGTGTTCATTGGCCATGTTGGCACAATAAACCTACCTATGACAGACTGGTCGCAGTAGCACAGCATGTGACTTATCCAAGGAGGCCTCGTTGTGCAGAGCGGCTAACTGAAAGTGTGAGGCTCAAACGCACCGACCCGCTCCAGGAGAACGCTGTGGCAGGCCACTTCTGTAAAGAGCACAGCCTTGCAGACCCTGTGGCGGGTGTTGCCATGGCCCACAGGCTTGCTCGGAGTCTGGATCAACTGGATGGCAACAGGTTGGTTTTACTTCCTGGCTTGTTTTTGTGTGTGCTTCCTCCAACAGTCTTCATCGGCATAAAGATAAAAATGTGTTCCATCTACTAAACTGTCACCTTTTGCAGAATCTTTACTCTGTGGTCTTTTTTCTTGAAGAGAAGGATGTCCGCATACATACTCTGTCCTTGGTCAACTCTCTCTGTTCTGTTGTCACCACTGGTTTTCTCCTTGCACCATTGATATGGCTTAACCCCTGTTCTGTCATTCCTGTGATGTGCAGAACGCCCTAGCTGCTGCTCGATCGCGTGTTACAGGCAGGCGGTGTTGCTGCTGGACACCGTTAAGTAGTTGTCTCGACTCGTAGTAGCCCCATAGGATTTGCCAGCCCATAATCTTGATGGGATCAGATCTCCAGGTCCTTTCCCTTATGGAGCAGCTGGCCGGGTTCAAACTGCTAACCTCTGATTTAGTAGCTGAGCAGTTAACCAGTGGGCCAAAAGTGGCAGGTATAGTAGGTTAGAATTCTAAATCCCTTCTGTGATTTAGGAAATAAGCAGCCAGAAGAACAGAGGGACCAATAGTTGCCATGATCTGTTCTCCAGCAGCTTCAGGGTGGTGTCTGTTCCTGTTCTGCATTCAGGTGTGCCATGTTCAGTGGGGACCGCATGTGAAGTACACCTCTAGGGATTAAATCTACTCTTTTGGGCTGAGCCCCGGTGGCGTAGTGGTTGTGCGCGGGACTGCGGCCAACAGGGACGGAGGTTCAATTCCAGCAGTGGGGCTGGGCCTCCTACTCCCACCACCGGAGAGCAGTGATGCCCCCCCCAAATAATTAGATAAATAAATCTACTCTTTTAACTCTTGTCAGAGCTGTGAGATTTTGTAAATGATAGGCACTCATTTACCGATTCATTTATTGATCTGCCCAGGCATTTGGCCAGGCATTTGGCAAATATTTACAATAATACTGGACAGAAAGTACCAGGAGATAGTCTCGAAGTCTATCTATCCACACAGACTGATGGAGCTGCACAGACTTACCCACGAAGGACTTGACAGTACAGTGGGTGAGACTAAACTAACCCCAATCAAGTTATTGAAAGGTAGATAGGAAAAGCTCATAGATTGGTTGTTAATAGGGACAAGAAGTGAAATTTACCTGACGGATCCCCTCTCCCACTCCAAATCTACTGAAAGCTGAATTGACATTTATCATTTTTTTAGCACAATGGTTAGCATTTGCTAAGAGTTTGATGAATGAAAGATATTTATCTTAAAAATGATTACTATGTGGTCTGAGCCCCAGTGACATAGTGGTTGTTCACGGGACTGCAGCCCACTGGGTTGGAGGTTCAAATCCAGCAGCAAGCTGGGCCTTCTACTCCCACCACAAGAGAGCAGTGATGCCCAAAAAACAAACAATCAACAAAAATAATTACTATGATATGTTTGACACAATGGATGGATGGATGGGTTGTGGCAAGAGCCCCCATTAATACGATTTTTAAAATAATTTTGGGGGAGGCATCACTGCCCTCTGGTGGTCGTGGGAGCTACCCAGCACTGCTCCTGAGAGCCGCCACTGGCTTTGAACTGTCAAGCCCACGGGCCGCAGTCCCACACTCAACCACTTATGCCACTGGGGATCAGTCAATATGATTTTTTTTAAGAAATCATAATTACCATGAAATTTTACAGACTGTTGCCAAGTGGTACAGACAGGTAGGGGCTTGACTGCTGGCTGATTTACCCAGAAGACAGGCTTGTTGATCTGCCTCTACAAGGTTCTGCAGCCTTCAAACTCCTGTGGAGCAGTTCTCTGCACTCATGGGGATCAACTCCAAGAGAACAAACAGCTGCACCCGCCCCCTCCCCCATGCCATTAAACCTCACTCTGGATACTTAATGACTGAGTGAAGGCTGTGCATTTGAAGACGTGTGTTAGAAGTGTGTTTCCACAGGGACTTCTTTTCAGGGGCCTCTGTGTCTGTGTCAGTTTTGTGGATTTGGGCCTGAAAAGTCCAAAAGGGCCCTAGGCTGGGCTATTCTAATGTCCCACATTCACTCCATCCATCGGTGCACCTACAGGAATCATGTGAAAAGGTAGTGTGTGTGGTGTCAGCGAAGCGCTTTAGCATCATAGTCCTCCGTGAGCCTTCAACCACAGCTTTGAAAGGCTGATAAAATCCACAAAATCTAGGGAGGTCTGAGGGGACAGCCCTTCCATCACCACAGGAGAATGCACTTCAGCTGACAGCACTGAAGCTACAGCTCAGGGAGAGGGTCAAGTGTGATCAGAGACCACAGCAAATGAAGGGGGGAGAGGAAGAGAGAGTGGAACACATCCTGGCCCATCAAGCCCCAAGGACAAAATTCCAGCTCAGAGCAGCCAAAGCACAGAGAGGACTATAGGCCAGCCCCACTATGAGACTCGACATCCCTCACTGACCCATGGTGCTATGGAGGACAACACTGGAGACTGTGGGAATTGCTCCTGCTCTGACCCCACCACACTGAGGGGAAACACTAAGTGTGTGAATAAGAACAGCGAGGGGAACAGAGCAACAAAGGCCTCAGGGAGTACCAAAAACAGACTTTGGGGCCAGGGCATGGCACCCCATCAGACTCTACCATAAAACACTCCTAAAGCTCAACAAACAGACCTTGAACTACTTACAGGTTTTTCTTTTTTGTTGTTGCCGGTGTCGTTTTATATTGTTGCTTTGCTTTGCTCTGTCTTGTTTTTGTGTATATTACTATCTCTGCAGGTCCATCTAGATGAGACAGGCAGGATAAACAATCTGGAGGAGAAGACAATGGGATCATTGGTTCCCGGGGAACATGGGAGAGAGGGCGGCAGGGGAACGGAAGTGGGTGTTAATAAACCTGGGGACAAGGGAACAACAAGTGATCCAAATCATTGATCCAAATCAATGGCGAGGAGGGTGGAGGAGGCCTGGTAGAGCTTGGCAATATAACCAAGAGGAATGACTGAAACCCAAATGAAGACTGAATGTGATAGTGGGACAAGAGGAAAGTAAAAGGAAATCGAGGAAAGACCTACAAGGCAAAGGGCATTTAGAGGTCTAAATAAAAGCACGTACGTATGTAAATATATTTCTCTACAATGATGGGGAAATAGATCTATGTGCATATACTTATAGATAGAGTATTAGAGTAGATGGACATTGAGCCTCTACTCAAGTATTCCCTCAATGCAAAAACACTTTGTTCTATTAACCTGGCATTGCATGATGCTCACTTTCCCAACATAATTGCTGAAGACAAAGAAGGTGCATAAGCAAATGTGATGAAGAAAGCTGCTGGTGTCCAGCTATCAAAGATATAGCTTCTAATAAGGCTTGAAAGTAAGCAAGTGGCCATCTAGCTCAGAAGCAACAAAGTCCACATGGAGGAAGCACACCAGCCTGTGTGACCACGGATGGTCAATGGAATCAGTTAGCAGTCATCAAAGAACAAAAGTCATATCATTGCGTGCCAATCTCCCTGATATGATTGCTGTAGACAAAGGTGTGCATAAGGAAATGTAAAGAAAACTGATGTTTTACGGTTATCAAAAGATATAGCATCTGGGGTATTAAAGGCTTGAAGATAAACAAATGACTGTCTAGCTTAGAAGCAACAAATCCCACATGGAAGAAGTACACCAGCCTTTGTGACCACAAGACATCGAAGGGATCAGGTATCAGGCATCAAAAAACTAAAAATTATATCACTGTAAAAGAGGGGGAGTACAGATTGGGGACCCAAAGTCCATCTGCAGGGGAAGCAACATTCCCTTACAGAAGGGTCATAGGAAGGAGATGAGCCAGTCGGGGTACAGTATAGCAATGATGAAATATGCAACTTTCCTCTAGTTCCTCAATGCTTCCTTCCTTCCAATATCATGACCTGAATTCTACCTTACAAATCCGGTTAGATGAGAGGATGTGTACTGGTGCAGATAGGAACCAGAAACACAGGGAATCCAGGACAGATGATCCCTTTAGGACCATGGTGAAAGGGGCGATACCGAGAGAGTGGAAGGAAGGTGGAATAGAAAGGGGGAACTGATTACAAAGATCTATAACCTCCTCCCTGAGGTATGCACAACAGAGAAGTGGATAAAGGAAGATATCTACAATGTGACAAAATAATTGTGGCAGTCATGTACTTTGGTGCCAATTTGACTAAGAGTGTAGGGGTGGAGTCTAATCTGTCAATCTGGAGATAGCCAATGAGGCCTCTGTGTGGGCATGGCTTTCTCCTGGTGATTCTGGGAAGTCTCGTGGTATTTCTCTATGCAACTTTCCTCTAGCTCCTCAATGCTTCCTCCCTTCCAATATCATGACCTGAATTCTACCTTACAAATCCGGTTAGATGAGAGGATGTGTACTGGTACAGATAGGAACCAGAAACACAGGGAATCCAGGACAGATGATCCCTTTAGGACCATGGTGAAAGGGGCAATACCGAGGAGAGAGACTTGACTCAGTCTCTGGGAGTAGGTCTACCGGCAAAACAAGAGGGTGGCATGCTGATGGATCCTGTGTCCACGAACCTAGAGGAGGTGGAGGAGAAGCCATATGGGCTTGCCTTGATGGAACCAGACCTCTGGGGCCGGGGAAGCCACAGAGGGACCCCTGCCAGTGCTGAGATGCTTCTAGACTGTCCTGGTGTCGTTGCACGAATCTCCATATAGCCCCCTCCCTGGGGGACGTACTACAGAAATGTGGGTAAAGGGAGACATCAGACAATGTAAGACATGAAAATAATAACTTAACAAGGGTCTGTGAGAGATGGAAGGGAAAAATGAATTGATACCAAGAGCTCAAGTAGAAAGAAAATCTCTTCAGAAGGATGATGGCAGCAAATGAACAAATGTATTTGACACAATGGATGGATGTGTGGATTGTGATAAGAGTTATATAAGACGCCAGTAAAATAATTTATTTTTAAAAATCCACAAAATCAGTTATTTGTAAAGTCAAAGATAATTTAAGAATTATAGGAGGGGCTGAGCCCCAGTGACATAAGTGGTTGAGTGCGGGACTGCGGTTCATGGGCTTGGCGGTTCAAATCCAGCGGCGGCTCTCGGGAGCAGTGCTGCGTAGCTCCCATGACCACCAGAGGGCAGTGATGCCCCCCCAAAAATTTCTTTTTTAAATTATAGGTCATTTGTAAATTCCTCTGCCTAAGAGAATGTGATGCACAGGGAAAGTTCTGGTTTGAGGGTCAGAAAGGCTGGAGTTTGAGTCCTGACTCCACCATTTGCTGACTTTGGCACAATTATTTAATCTTTTCTTCTCAACACTCTTCTCCAACAAGGGGATAAACCAGCCCCTCTGCTCATGGCAGCATGCAGAGTGTCCAGTAGAGTAGCGCACTCCTTTGTGCCCCCCCCCACCACCACCTTGTGTGAGCTACTGTGATTAAGTAATGTCTGACACAGACTGCAGCAGAACTTATTATCTTTGGCGCTTTTAACAACGTGCGAGGCTGAATAATTCTTTCCTTTAGGGAGGACTGCCCTCTGCATTTTAAAACTCAGTAACATCCCTGGATGTCACCTGTCACAGCCGGACCACAGTTGTCAAAACCAAAACTCTGTTGCCGAGTGTTCCCCGGGGGTGGGGGGATTGGGGAGGTGGCTGTAGGTTGAGAACTGCTACATTAAACAATAAGGTGTCAGCCTCCTGGGGGAATAGCAATTGTGGGCCAAATAGGCCGGTTCCTCAAGTGTAGGTGAAGAGGCAGAACCCTGCACAATACAGAAGCTTACTTTATGGGTCTACCTCTAAGAATTTGTCTGTTGTCAGCTTTAATTCTTGTGCCAAAGTTGAATTCTATTTTCCATGAACTTGTTGAAGCCTCCTCCCTCCTCATAACACTGATTGTTATTGGTAGGTACTGTACAGTCAATTCCAAATCACAGCAAACATCTATATACAACAGGACAAAGTATCGCCCGGTGTTGGCCCACCTTCACAATTGTTCTTATGTCTAAGTCCTTTATTGCAGTCATTAAATCAGTCCATCTTGTGAGAGTCTTTCTGTTTTTCACTCCCCTTCCACTTTACCAAGCCTGATGTCATCCTTCAGTGACCGGTCTCTTCTGACAGCATGCCCAAAGTACATGAAAGAAGGTTTCTTCATCTTTGTCTCTAAGGAGCATTATGGCTATATATATATATTTTAGTTTTTTAGTTTTTTTAGGCATCACTGCCCTCTGGTGGTGGGAGTAGGAGGCCCAGCCTTTGCTCCTTTGAGCTGGAATTGAACCTCCATCCCAGTGGGCCACAGTCCTGCGCACAACCACTACGCCACCAGGGCTCAGCCCTGGCTATACTTCTATTAAGACAGATATATTTACTCTTTAGTAATTCCTAAATCTATTGTGACATCCAAATTTATCTCCAGCTCCCCTCTCCCCCAAATGTATCTTAAATTTCTCCACACAAAAAAATACTTTTGGAAGTGAAATGTAAATAGTTTCCACACATAACCAAACCCATGATAATAGAATCTATTCCAATGCAGGCCAAGTCCTGAGTCCTTGGCTTAGTCCATTTTCTGACTTATAAAACTCCTGGAAGTGATACCATTCTGTAACTGTTGCTCGTTCCAAAACAGAAGAGAGACTAAGCCAAGGACTTGGGACTTGGTCTGTGTTGAAATAGACTAGATGGCAGTAGGTTGTTGTTTTTTAATTATATCATTCTGTAACTATTAGTGATGACCCATAGTTACAGAACGATAGAATTTCCGGGGTTATTTTTAGAAGTTAGAAGATGGGACTGAGCCAACAACTTAGGAGTTGGCAGCATTTGACCTGAGAACAACGATTGGACTCTTGGTTGTCAACATGCTTCAGATTCGTTTCCTCCTTTTTCGCTTAGATTTCCCAAGTGCATCCTTTTTATTCCCTATCACAAAATGCATGGCAGGAAAAGACCTGTTTGTGATGAGTGATTGAGTATGATGAGAACGTCCACAGAGATGTCTTCACTCGTTTCCTCTGGGACTGCATCCTGATGACTCAGAAAGACTGACGCTTGCGAATGGAAGACTGGCTGGGGGAAACATTGCCGTTCGATGACTTGTTTTTCTCCTGAGTCAGTTGTATCAAAGCAGTTTTTGCCAAACCAGTTCAAATCATTACAAGATGTGGGATCTCCTTGCAAAAAATATTTGACCTTTGAAGTCAGACCACCCTTGGGGCTAACGGATAGGGTGCTGACTAGACAGTGAAAGCAGTACAGACCCTTGAACACAGAGGCTAGAAGAACTGCCTGGATGGAAGCACCTTCCAAGTTGCTGGGAAGACCTGCTATCAAGAGGGTAGCATGGGGCTGAGCCCCGGTGGCGTAAGTGGTTGAGTGTGCGGGACTGACTGCAGCCCACAGGCTTGGCGGTTCAAATCCAGCAGTAGCGAGACTGGGTAGCTCCCATGACCACCAGAGAGCAGTGATGCCTAAAAAAAAAGAGGGTAGCATGTCTTTTAAGGACAAGAAAGCTTCCTCTTCAGAACACTTACAGACTGTACTCTATGTGTCTCTTCATTTTGTCTCCATTGTAAGTAGAAGGGTGAGTCAAAAATATTGCAACCAAGTCATAAAAATCTTTATTATAGAAAAAATGGGGCGCTATTACTTCTCAGCAAATTCTCCATCTAGATCTATCCAGGCCTGACGGATAGATCTTCCCCAGGAGTCCTATTGGTGTAATGGTTATGCATTGGACTGCTAACCTCAAAGTCAGCAGTTTGAAACCACCAGTGGATTTCTGGGAGAAATATGAGGCTGTCCACACTCCTGGCATTGCTACTCTCATTATTGGTCCTGAGGGGGTTATCTTTCCTGGATTTCCTGTGTTCTCAGCTCTTTATCTGTACCCATGTACATGCTCTGGTCGAGCTGGATTTGTAAGGTAGAACTGGGGTCATGATAGTTGGGTGGAGGAAACATTAAAGAACTGGAGGAAAGTTGTAAGTTTCATCAGTCCTACACTGCACCCTGGCTGGCTCCTCTTTTCCTTGTGCCCCTACTGTAAGGGAATGTCCATTTGTCTGCAGCTGGGCTTTGGGTCTCCACTGTGCCCTCCTCCTCATTCACATTGATAGGATTTTTCGATCATGATCTTTGATGCCTGATGCCTGATTCTATCAACAGATCATGATCACACAGACTGGCATGCTGCTTTCATTTGGACGTGGTTGCTTCTCACTAGATGGCCGCTAATGCCTTTAAGACCCCAGATGCTATTCTTTTGATAGTTGGGCACCATTAGCTTTCTTTACCACATTTACTTATGCACCCGCTTTGTCATCAGCAATCATGTCAGGAAGCTGAGCATCATGAAATGCCAGATTATTAGAACAAAGGGTTCTTGCAATGAGGGAGTACTTGAGTAGAGACCCAGTGTCTATCTACTACCTTAATACTTAACATATAAATATATGTACATAGGTCTGTTTCCCTAGCATTGTATATAAATATATTTACATATGTATATACCTGTATTTAAACCTCTATAAATGCCCATTTGCTTCCTAGTTCTTTCCACACTCTCCCCTTCCATCTTCGCTTGATCCTGTGTGCTCTGCTCAGATGCGTGCCTCTGCCTAAGCTGTAGCGTCAGTGCTGCCCTATGAAGTGAATTCTTCTGGGAGGGAGGGGGCATGGTGTGGTCTTCCTTATTTTGTGTCCATCTTCCACACGCATATGATGCAATGGAGAATACCATGGTTTGGGTCAAGTGCCCTTAGTTCTCAAAATAACATCCTTGTTATTCAATACTCTAAAGAGGTCTTGTACAGCAGATTATCTAATGCACTGTGTCTTTTGGACTCTTGGTTCCTGCTTCCATGAGCATTGATTGTGGGTGCAAGTAAGACAAAATCCTTGACAACTTCCACCTTTTCTCCATGTATCATGATGTTACTTACTTGACCTAAAACAAGACAGCATCAGCTCTATTTTTAATGCTGGAATTTTCTCTTTATCTCTCTGGAGGCACTCATCATAGAAGTCTAAAACTTCAACAATTTAAAGCAACTTCTCTTGCTTGGAATTCATCTTTTCCCTCACTGAACAACTTGCAGGTTTTAAAACTAGGGTTTTAAAGAATTTGGCTTACCTGTGTGATCCAAGCATTATAAATAATAAAATCCAGTGCTGGAGGAGGGACTAGTATTAGGGCTTAAATTTTGAACACCCAATTTGCAGGCGTTCACAGATGTCAGCGAAAGCCCTACATCCATTTGCAGCATCCCTTGCACTCCCAAGCCTCAGGGGACATTCCTTGTGACTATGAACCATTTATACATCTAGGTACCAGGCAGGATACATGGTAGGATGGTTTACATTCAATTGTAGTGAGGTCAATATGTGGCACCATGTCATTGATCTCCTTCTTAACCTAATATATAAATTCTCTACTTCTTAATACTTTCTGCTTTATTATTGATTGATGTTACCCCCCTCCCCATTGGGCCACTGTTATTAGACCATTTGTTTGTATTCTGTTTTAATTTTGTAAGATTTTCTGTATATGAAACTCAGAGTAGGTAAACGTGTAGAAATAACAACTGGATCAATACATTCCAAGGGGCATGACAGGGGAGGCTTGCAGGAAATGGGGAGCTGACAACGATGAGTACATGGAAGAAGAAAGATCCTGGAATGGATTGTAATGATGGCTGCACAACTTCTATGAATGTAGTTGAACTGTTGAGATGTATGATATGTGAACCATATGTCCTTAAAATTGTTAAAAGTAAATAAGCCTATTGTTTATAAATCAGTTATAAATCTGTTTTGACGGGAGGGGATACTCACCACTAAACTAATGAGGATGGCTGTAAATTAGTTTGGGGATGTTATGTGTAGTTATCTAGAAAGGAATCATGGAAGTTTGAGTCTTTCAAATTTATAATTTCTGATTTTTTAAAATTTTACTTTGGTCGAATTTCTGATTTTTCTTCAAAGCTCAGAAATCAAGCCATATGTGACTGATAATTTCTACACATTGCATAAAGCAGGCACCTGCTGCAGTTAAATTAAACCCCATTTAACATTGGCTAGATCCGCTCTGCGAGACTTGTGTGAAGTATTAAATTGCAAGGATGCCTCTTTGCAGACTAAAGTGTGCTTGCCCCCGCACTGTGGTCTTCTCAGTCACCTCATTCACAGAGGCAGTTAGGCAGAGAGGAAGGAAGACCACAGACGAATACCGAAAATACCGTGGAGGGTCAGATAAGTCTGTCTTCGAAGACACATAGCTCGAATGCTCACGAGGAATGAGGCTGGGGAGACGTGGTCTTTGCATGCTTTGGCTAGGTTACCCAGTACCTGGCGGAAAGGGTGTCGTGCTTGTTAAAGAAGAGAGACGTCTTGACACAGTGGC
>PVJH01021553.1:0-38364 GCA_004026705.1 Nesogale talazaci | reverse complement strand
CCCCCCCCCCCCCCCCCCCCCCCCAACAGAAGGCGCCTAGCAATTGTGCGGTACTTCTGGATGGCATTTGCTTTTCATCTAAAGCTCTGGGGCCTCAATCGCTGTTTTCCCTTCCAGAGTCTTCATCGTTGGGTACAATGGCAGGTAAACGTTGGTTGAAAGAATGGATGACTGGCTCCCAAACACGGGTGCCATCTCCACTCATCTTTCTTTCCTTTTCAGCTTCTCCTTGTGGAGTGGGTGAAAGTGGACAGAGGGATTTCGCCTTCCAGGTAAACGCTTCGTGCAGTTTGTCTGGTGATCTCAGTTACGATTCCCGCCCTGGAACAGCACTCTTCCTGCTCCCTCTCTGTCTTCACCACTTGCCGGTGCCCTTTCTTCTAACCCTGCTGCCGCCTGAGCACGTCGCCGGGCTGAATGGTCTCAGAAGCCCTGTCTGGCTCCTGTTACTGTTCTGTCCATCTGACAGACTGGTCTGTTCTCTGCCTGGAAGTAGAGCTGCTGGCGTGAGTTCCATTCCATATTTGAAGGATGTCCACAGGCTCGAGTCTTGGGGAACTTTCCATTTTATTTATTTATTTAAGATCATCTTATTGGGGGCTCATACAACTCTTATCATGTTCAATACATACATCTATTTTATGCAGACCACATTTGTACATTTGTTGCCAACATCATTCGCGAAACATCCTCTGTCTACTTAGGCTCCCGGTATCAGCTCCCCATATTTCCCCTCCCTCACCACTCCCCTTCCCTCATGAACCCTTTATAATTTACACATTATCATTATTTTGTCGTATCATACACTGTCTGTTGTGGCCCTTCACCCTCTCCCCTGGCGAAACTTTACATTTTAATCGACATGGCCACCTGTGTTGCCTGAAACATTCTCTTTCAAAATACCATAAAATGATTTTATGTTATTTTTTTAAAAAGCATTTTATTGGGGGCTCTTACAACTCATCACAATCCATACATACATTCATTGTATGTCAAGCACATTTGTACATTGGTTGCCCTCACCATTCTCAAATCACTTGCTTACCACTGGAGCCCTTGGTGTGAGCTCATTTTTCCCCTCCCTCGCCGCTCCTTCCTCCCTCATGAACCTTTGATAATTTATAAATTATTACTTTGTGATATCTTACACTGTCCAATGTCTCCCTTCACCCTCTTTTCTATTATCAGTGCCCCCAGGGAGGAGGCTATATGTAGATGCTTGTAATCTGTTCCCTGTTCTACCCCACCTTCCCTCCACCCTCCCCGTATCACCACTCTCACCATTTGTCCTGGATTCCCTGCGTTTGCAGCTCTTGTCCGTATCAGTGTACATCCTCTGGTCTACCCGGATTTTAAGGTAGAATTGGGATCATGAGTGGGCGGAGGAAGCATTTAAGAAATAGAGGGGGAAAAAAAAGAAATAGAGGAAAGTTGTATGTTTCATAGTTACACTGCACCCTGACTGGCTTTCTCTTCCTTATGACCCTTCTGTAAGATGTTCAGTTGTCTACAGATGGGCTTTCGGTCCCCAGTCCGCACTGTCCCTCATTCTCAATGATATAATTCTTAATTCTTTGATGCCTGATACCTGATCCCATCGACACCTCATGATCACACAGGCTGGTGTGCTTCTCCCATGTGGGCTTTGTTGCTTCTGTGCTGGATGGCCACTTGTTTATCTTCAAGCCTTTAAGACCCTAGATGCCACATCTTTTGCTAGCCGGTGAGTATTTTTTCCCACTTACTCCTGTGTACCCCAAACTGCATTAAATTGAGCGAACCTTTCACTTCCCAAAACCTTAAGTGAAGGCGCCCCCTTGTGTATGGGAATAGAACCGTGCTCCATGGAGTTTTCAAATTTATTATCATTCTTCTTTTAAATTTAGCATTAATTGGGAGTTAATCAATATGTCATATTATTCCTAGTTCAATCACGTCGAGCAGACTTGCACGATTGCTACCACAATCCGTTTCTGAGCATTCTTTTTCTTCCTGGACAACTTGCCATTATCTTGCTCATCCTATTTGCTGTCCCTGGAGGTTCATCAATTCTGGGTTTCAGATAGGGAAATACAGAGAAGTCGACAGGATTTGCCATGGCTTGTTTTTCCTCAATCGCCAATCTGCTGCGTAGCGCTAAGTCCGTGGGTCTTTGGGCTCACTCGGGGACTCCAAGGGTGTCTTAGGTCAAAGTTTAATAAAACTGGGCGGAACTCGTGAACCATATGGGTTTTCCAGAAGCTCCTTGTGTGACTTAGCCTAGTCAGCGTAGTTGCTACAAATATACCCATCAATATTCTTATCATCATTTTATGGTGAACCTGAGACACGGTGGGATGAAACGAAGCTCACAGCTGCTCGAGAGGTGAACCTGCCGGACCCTGGTGGTGTCGCGATTGTCTGCTGGACTGTGATCCACGTGGTTGGCGGTCGGAACCATCATCTTCTCCGTAAGAGAAAAAGGGGGTTTTTAACTCCCGTAAACAGTCTCAGAAACCCCCCCAGGGAGTCACTGTGAGTCTTCACTGACTCAAGGGAACAGGGTGTAAGCGCCAACCCAGATCTAGAAGTGAGGGAATGCCCTCTTTCCTCCTTGCCAGATCATCCCTACCCATATCAGTGCACTCATTCGGTAAGCAAGTACCGAAAGACTTATGGGTTAAAAATATCCCAACCATCGATCTCTGACTGCAAATATCGCTAACAGAAAGTACTGGGCTTATACTATTGACATTGCTCATTTCTAGGTGCTGTTTTCAATAGACACCACATATCATAGTCATTCAGGAAAAACATATGAATTCATCAATACCATGTTTTATGTATAATCGTGATGAGAAATTTTATCATGAATGGCACCTGGAAATGCCAGATTTCTTTGTGGGACCCAAACCAAGCACAGTAGAATGTGGGGGCATTCCATCCTGTATCCTTGGGTCGCACCAGAGAGAATCAATACAGAAATTCCACCAGGTGAACAGAACTCTACCTCAAGCACACCTGTAACCTAAGGACTTAAGATGGAAAAATCATGGTGTTTGAAGAAGCAGAAGACAGCTCCACCAAGAGTGTAGAACTGTCCATAGGCAGACAATCATTGACTTTTTACATCTATGCCCTACAATAGATCAATAGATATTAAGATATATATTATTCTGGCAAATCTGTGACTGACCTTCTCAGTGGACATTGTTGCTAGTTTTACCTGGCAAGCAACTCCCATTGTTTCTGTACATAGCAACCAGCCACGAAAGGTTTTATTCTATACAGTATGTATAATTTGGGAATTGCAGTATTGGTTAGCCTATCTGGGCCCCTTTCATCCTATAAAATATGTAAGTTCTGTATACTCGGGGCTGCAGTCTCTGGTCTTGTGGGACTATGCTGTAGCCCGAATTAGAATTCGCCTGTTCCCCTTTTTTAATAAACTTTGTTACTCTGCAGATCTGTGGGTCAGTGGTCTTTGTTGGGTGCTCTCTCTCCGCAACAAGCCTAAAGACTTGCAGAAGCCTGTGAATGACAGTGGGACCTCGAGATACCTTTGTGAGGTCTACACAGGAAATAAGATTCCAGTGATTGCTGTTTATCCATAATAGAGGGAAGCGGGAAACTGGTTACAAATTGTACATTTGGAGAAAAGGCCAAAAGGAAACAAAACGGTAGACATGACTTGAACAATAAAAATCTTGTCAGTTGATACTGCAACCAATACACGCTGGGCCTGATCTGATTTCCAATACTGTCTGTGGGGTTTGGGTGGTTGTTTTTCCATATTGGGTATGGGGGTGGGGGGTAAAGGTGAGCTGATGACCAGGAGTTTAAGAAAGAGAAAGCTTTGAAATTAATTGTAGTAGCAATTGTACAGGAGGTGATAGAACTATAGAATGATATGACTTGTGTATTAGCTCCCAGTAAAATGGTTTTGGAAGAAAAAAAATCCATATTTCTGTGTTCAGCAAGCCCAATTTATTGATCTATTAACAAGCCACAACAACAAAAAACTGCCCATAACCAATAAGAAAGTAGATATCAGGTAACATAAATTCTGTCCTTTAAGTCTCTTTTTAAAAAGTCACTAGGTTTACCTCCGGGAGCCCTTCCAGCAGGCCACCCTGAGGCAGGATACCGAGACGCCCCTGAAGCATGACCTCTGATCCCAGGTCTCTGTGTCCTCACACCCCGGAGATGGCTCACGAGGAGATCAAGATGGGCGGGCTGCGGGCCCTCTACCACGCCGCCCCCATGCAGTCCACCGTGATCAACTGCAGAGCGAACCCCACGTGCCCGACCACGTCCTCTGGTCCCTCTCCAACACGCCCTTCTTCAGCTGCTGCTGCCTGGGCTTGGTGGCCTGCGCCTACTCTGTGAAATCCAAGGACCAGAAGATGGGGGGAGTCCTGATTGGGGCCCAGAGCCCCGCGACCACCAAGTCCCTGAGCGCCTTCTCTACGGTCCTCGGTCTCCTGTGAATCCTCATCCTCATCCTTCTTCTCGTCACGGGATGCGCTTCCAAGCCCTGTCACAGATCACGGGCCGGCGAGGCCATTAGCCGCTGCACCGTGCTGCGTCCTGACCCCTCCGGCCCTGGCCCCTGACCTGGGTCTGCCTGCCCCGACTCCTGCCCACAGCCGTTTGCCCATGTATCTCTATCAGCAAGCTCATTAAGCGCCCCAGTGTGTAAAAAAAAAAAAAAAAAAAGGCACTGCCATCAAATAGATTCTAGCTGATAGTGACTCTAAAGAACACAGGAGAAATGCCCCTTGGGGTTTCCAATACTTGGCTTGATTCATCTCTTAACTGCCCTGGGCAAGGCAAACGTGTGTCAGAAACCAAACACGGCCGCCGTTTACAGACGGGATTGTCCAGAAAGACTCCCCTTACTTCCCACCCTTCGCTCCACCCCTACATTCCCAGCGCCCCCCGAGCGCAGGCGCTCGCGGGCACCGCCCCTTTCCGGAGGCTCGGTCCCTATTGGCCCAGAGGCCAGCCGCCGCGTGCGAGTCGGCGCAGCCAGGTGGTCACGTGACTCGCGGGGGCGGGGCCGCGCCAGCCGCTACCCGGCCCGGCTGAGAGGGGTCGCGCAGCTGGCCTTCCAGGCTCGGAAGGCGCCCGGCGGGCGGCCTGCCCCCCAGTCCTTTTCTCGGACCCTTTAGGAGCTCTTCGCCCCCGTTAGCACCCCCAGGTCCGCTTTTCTCCTTCTCGCTAATCCGGGCCCCAAGGGCCACCGCTGCGGAGCCTGCGGCCGCCGGGAAGTCCAGATCCGAGTGTCTGGAGGGTAACCGGAAGTGCTGACCCTCGCCGGAGGGGCGGCACCGGCGGGGCCTGGGTAAGCGCGGCCCTCTGGGTCCGAGAGAGGCGCGGCCTGCGGCCCCAGCGGGTGGGGAGGGGGACGCTGGGACCGGAGAACCCCCACCTGCCGATCCATGGCTAATGGAAGGCGTCCTTACTCTTCGTGGTCAGCACAACCTAGGTCACCTGACAGCAGACGGAGTACCAGAAGCAGTCAGTGAAAAGTGGAAGGAAGAACAGCTTCGTGTAGTTGTTACAGGAGATGATAAAAGTAAAGATCTGGGGGGCCATCTCTGCCCACATCCCTGGGGTTTAGTTCATGTTGGGGGGTGGAGCCCAGGGATGTTGACTGGAGCTTGCCCTTCCCACCCAGTCTGTAATGCAGGGATTAATTGTTCCGAATACATCATGGGATTTAAGTGTTCCAAGAATAGATCTTTGGAAAAATAAAACAAACGAAATGGATCCTTGATGTTAGAAGTGGCGATTACAAAAATGATTAGCCTAAGGCAAGGGGGAAAATAAAACAGGGTTCCAGGCTTTGTTATGAGAATAGTCATTAAGCTTAGTTATTATCCAGATGAATTCTCGGTGTTTTGTCTATAGCTAGGTGTGGAGGGAACGGTTGGCTGTTTGTGACAAGAAAAACAAAAATGTCAGCAAAATTGGAAGATGCCTTAATGGTTACCAAACTGGAGTCAAGGAGCAATATTAAATGTCTTATCTCCCATAAAAGCATACATTTCCAGTGATGCTCCCCCCGCCCCCCAAAAACATACATTTCGCAAAATCATCAGCATTATTGATTTTCTTCTAGGAGAGGCAGAATTAAGTCCTGGGAATGTTTCTGAACTAGAGACCTTTTGGAACTGAAAGGGAAGACTGTCTTGCGCCTTTCTGGTAAGTCGTATACTGAGATGTGCTTCAACACGCAGAGAGCATCGTGGGTTGGGCTCGAGAGGAAGGTAGAATTGCCCCTGTGCATTTTGGAGACTGTAACTCTTTACCGGAATAGAAAGCCTTGACTTTTTCCCAAGGAGTGGCTGATGGTTTCAAAGCACTCCTAGGAGCTGCTAGCCCCTCTTCAGTGGTGGTGGATCTGAAGTTAGTTATATATCTAATTTCACTCACAATTTACAGCCCATGGCAACGCCTGCTTGTCAGGGTAGAAGACTCTCCTTCTGAGCGTTTCCAACGTCTGGTGCTTAGAAGCAGCTCATAGAGCTTACTCTCCAAGGACCCCTGGGTGGACCCGAGACACCAAACTTTTGGTTAGTAGTCAGGATTTACTTCTTAACTAGCTAATTTATGTTTTTTTGCATGCTTATTTTGATACATTTTACCATTTTTTTTGCCTCTGTTACATTGTTTCATAAAGGTGCTGCTGCATTTGGCGCATGGACACTGGGCGCATGGACACTGGTAGTTCTCGCCTTACTCTTTTAACAAAGCATCACGTTCAGCAAGGTCCCTAACTCAATAGCACCCGTCCATTGCTGTGATGGAGATTTGTTTTAAAACCGGGCGGCAAGTTTGGAGGGTTGGGGGCATGAGAATGGGCGTCTGGCTTTGTCTGTTTTTACTTCATCTCGAACTACCTTCCATTTTCTCATGATCCTTTTCCGTTCCACACGGTGATATCCAAGAGACCTTGCACCCGTCCCATCTCCATCCTTCTTTTTGGGGCAATTGTCTTTGCAGGGCTGCTGCTTCAATCCTGTGCCCTCAACCTCTCCGCAGGTGTGGGTTTTGTGAAGCACATTTGTTCTTCACATTCGTAGATTTGGCGGGGGGGAGGGGGCATCACTGCCCTCTGGTGGTGGGAGTAGGAGGCCCAGCCTTTGCTCCTGTGGAGCCGCTGCTGGAATTGAACCTCCATCCCAGTGGGCCGCAGTCCCGCACACAACCACTGCGCCACCGGGACTCAGCCCCTCATTCCTGGAATTTTAAGCATGTGTTGAGAGATTTAGTTTTCTTCAGCTACCATTGCTTACTGTCATATTATCTTTTCTACTATCTTTTTTTATAGTTCTTCTGGAGATACAATTTTTCGTCCAGAAATAACACCCTAAAATTCCACCTTTTCCAGATATGTATCAGTTTGCTGCCCACTGATTTCAATATCGAATAATTGGTATGGAAGCCTCCAGGTTTTCTGAAAATTCACATTTGACAAAAGCATTTTGTGGAAACTTAAGCATTTAACCACCTCCCCCCCAAAATCGAAAAAGAGCATTTACTAGAGGAAATTAGTTTAGAATTTAGAAATCTAGTCACCTTTTCTCTGATGTGTTTTCATTTGTTTGCTACTCTTGTTCTTTGCTAGGGATTCCATTACTTTTCCAACTTGCTTTTAATTCTTAGCATAAGCCATTCCTTTTCATGGCAGCTATTTTAATACCTTGCTTTAATGTCCTAAGTCTTTTGAGCTCCTTGATCCCAGAGAGCCTGCAAAAGCTCTAGGGCAGTGGTTCTCAACCTTTCTAATACCTCCACCCCTTACTACAGTTCTTCGTGGTGTGGTGACCCCCACCCCTTCCCCAACGATAAGCTTATTTTCGTTGCTACTTCATAACTAATTTTTCAACTGTGAGGAATCGGGTGACCCCTGCGAAAGGGTCATTTGACCCCCAAATCCTAGTCCATGTTCTGTGGATAATCCACAGACAGTGTCTCAGCATGTGTATCACTAAGCTGGTGTATCACTGTAGATAGAACCAGTGTGGTTTGAGTCTCCCTGCATGTGTATGGTGTATATGGTTCCTATTTGTCAGTGTGAGGGCATGGACAGAGGTCTTCCTGTCATCTCAGTTAGCCAGGTCTCTGGTATGCACATGAAGAGCTGATCCACGTGTCTACAGGTTAAGGGCAAGCACAGGTGGTTACAACAGCTGTACGGATTTGCTTTTGTGTGCTTATCCCTCTCCGCTCCTTTATTCCATGGAGCACTTCTTTTTGATCATTTTATTGTGATTATTTTTTGATGATTTGATTGGGACTCTCATATAAATCAACTTGGACTGTTTTATATTTATAGCATCAAAATGATGATGGTTCCCTGCCTTTCAGTGGAGGAGGGTTGCTGGCTTTAGAGCTGGTTTTATTGATTTTAATTCCACATATGCTTTGTAGTCCTTACTATGCTTTAGATCTTAGCTGCCTGAGGTCCTGTAGCATTTAGGACAGTGTCTCAGCATGTGTATCACTAAGCTTTCCAGTTAGATAGTATTAAGTAGGTAGTGCTGCTATCACAGGAATGCCACAAACAATATTACTTTATCCCAGCTTAGAAGACTTAAAGTCCGAATTCACAGCACCAGCTAAAAGGGAAGACTTTCTCTCTCTGCCTGGCTCTGGGGGAAGGTCCGTCTTTCGTTCCAGCTAAAGCTTCTTGGTCCTTGGAGAACTCATGTGAAATACCACTTAGCTTCTCTGTCTTTCTACTCGTATGTTTATCTCAAAAGAGCTTCATTGACTACCTCAAAATAGCAAAGAAAACTCTTTTTCCCCAAAGGCAATTATAGCCATGGGTACAGTAAATCTTCCCTATTGTCATCCCTTGGTTCCAACTCAAACGTGCCACCATAGTAGGGGTTATAAGACATACTCAGGGGCACACAGTTTACTTTACACCAGGATTCTTTGCTTTGATGCTGTTTACAACCATGAAGGAAACTAAAAATTGTTAAAGCGGTTTATAGGTTCTTTACTGACCTTTATTATCCTGTATGAATCATAGGGGGTGGCTTAAAATTATGATGATTTTCTGTAGAATTAAGTGTTAAGGATTTCACTGAGCCCCGGTGGTATAGTGGTATTTTGCAGAACTGCAGCCCCCTAGGCTGGCGGTTCAAATCCAGCATCAGCTCTCCAGGAGCAAGGCTGGGCCTCTTACTCCCACCAGAGGGCAGTGGTGCCCAAAAAACAAGAGTGTTAGGGATTTCATAGGGTAACCTCTTTTCGGACACTTTTATCTAACTGTGGCTCATTTTTTCAGAAACTTTGTCAATGACCTGGTACTACTTTCTCTCATGTAAGCCTCTCTTAGTGAATCCTTGCCTTTCGCAGCCTTGAAAAAAGTACATTCTCAGGATCAATAAGTGAACACAGACTTTCTTTCACCTAGATGCTAGGTAAGCTACAGTTTGATCATGATTTTGAAATGTGCCTTCCTCCCACCTTACTGCATCATAACAGAGTACCCCCCCCTACCCCTATGACATTCCGTCCCCCTTCCTTTACTAGTCAAGAAGGAAAGTAGAGCGTCAGTGGAATTTCATTTACTCTCAGCAGATACTGATGAAACTATAACTACGTGCATGCATAGGAGCCGTGGTGGCTGAGCGGGTTGTGTGTTAGGCTGCTAACCTCAGGGCTAGCAGTTCAAAACCCCTGGCTGCTCTGCAGGAGAAAGATGCGGTGTTCTACTACTGTAAAGTTAGCCTCAGAAACCCACAGGGCAGGTTGACTCTGTCCCATATGGTCTCTATTGAGTCAAAATTGACTCGAGTGAGTTTGGCGTGGAGTTTTAGATGTGCATAGGTGAAACATTTCACATTCTATCTTTAAAACGTCATATGTTAGGAGTTCCTGGAGACTAAGTGTGATAGTCCGGGTAACCTAGAGAAACAAACTCATAGACGTGCATATGGATATAAGGGAAAGGTTTATATACAAGAGGAATGCGACATTGAGAAAACATTCCAGTCCAGTTCAAAGTCGTTAGACCAATATTAGCCCATATGCCCAATACCAGTCTATAATGACTCCTTCCGACTCTCTAAGTTACAGCCAGTGGGTGCAGAGTCCCAGCGCTGGCAGGGTTCTCCCCATGGCTTCTTGCTTCCAGGGTTCAGGGTTCCTCAACAGCATCCCAGTGGTGGTAGAAGCAACTCAGTGCTGGCAGGGGTTTCCACGTGGCTTCTTCAACTTCAGAGGTCTGGTTCCATCAGGGTAAGGCTGTGTGGTTTCTCCGCCGGCTCGTCTAGCTCCTCGCACGCTGCCATCTTATCTTGTCCGTAGTTCGTTGTCTCAGAGACTAACTCCCAACAACTGGGGAGATAGCTTCTCATCTCCATCAGGGAAATATCTCGAGATTTCCTAGAAGTCTCAGGAGAAAGCCATGCCCACACAGAGGCCTCATTGGCTACTCAATGGCTATCTGCAGATTAACAGGCTAGACTCCACCCCTACAGCCCAATCATGAATTAACATAAAAACATGACCGCCACAGAGTGTCCCTGTTCCAGGAGATTTACAGAGAAGAACGTATTTGCTCCTCACCTCAGGCCTGTTAGGTATTTCATAATCCCAATCTGTTTTATCAGTGAGCAAGCCCGATGGTTAAGGAACTTTCCCACAGACACATCCTGTAAGTGATGGAGGCACAGGAGTCTGCGCGAACATTCTGAGCAGTGGGAATTTTAGTCAACACTGGCCATTTCCTTTCAAATCCTTCTAGAACACAGGTTGCCCAGGTGTGCACAGTGAGTGTCCTTGGGTTTGCTTTCCTCATGAATGAGCATACTCATTCTTAAACCTGCCATGATGTTTTAGCTGGATCATGTAGGGGAGTTCCAAGTTGGAACTTTCATTCTTCAATAAAAGAAAAGATTCTTGTGGTGTTTTCCTCATATGAATTCTTGGGCATCTGCTGTCTGTCAGCAAAGAGAAAATGAAATAGCGTTCACACCCCAGCAAAACCTAGGACTCATAGAGGATCCATGGAATGTTCTCAGCTTTTCTGCATTGATTTTAAATTGTGAGGCTTCTTTTCTTAGTTATAGATGTATTAATAATATTTCTGGGACTGAGCCCCGGTAGCGTAAGTGGTTGAGTGCGGGACTGCAGACCGCAGGCTTGGCAGTTCAAATCCAGCGGCGGCTCTCAGGAGCGGCACTGGGTAGCGCCCACGACCACCACAAAAACAAAAATAATAATATTTCTGCTTTACCTCATAGGTTTGGAAATATAAAAACGTAGTACAGATGGTGCTGGAAACTTGTGGATGTGAACTACCCATGACTCAACGGCTTGAGGAGGATGTACCTTTCAAGTTCGTATCAAGACAATGACTGTTACAGACAATGAT
This sequence comes from Nesogale talazaci, assembly GCA_004026705.1. NCBI lineage: Eukaryota > Metazoa > Chordata > Mammalia > Afrosoricida > Tenrecidae > Nesogale > Nesogale talazaci. The sequence continues at coordinate 26,984 of PVJH01021553.1, read as the reverse complement.
GGGTCAGGAAGACCAGTGGAAAACTCCCTAGGAGACCACCGTAGAAGATGTACACTTCAGAGGAGAGCTGTAATCGGAGAACTCAAAAAAGGAAACCTTATCATGCATGCCCTCACAAGGGTAGAAAGATTTTTATTCATTTACGTAAGATTATTCAACTAGATGATCAGGTATGCCAGTGCCTTGAATGTGAGCCAAGCTTCTGTGAAAACTTAGCTCTTATTATGTGCGAAAGAACCCAGACTGGGGAGAAACCTTACAGATGTGATATGTGTGAGAAAGCCTTCATCCAAAACTCAGAACTTATTTCGCATCAGAGGATCCACACTTACGAGAAACCTTATAAATGCAGCAAGTGTGAGAAGAGCTTTTGGCATCACTTAGCGCTCTCCGGACACCAGAGGACCCATGCAGGGAAAAAGTTCTACACGTGTGACATCTGCAACAAAAACTTTGGTCAGAGCTCCGATCTGCTCGTGCACCAGCGGAGCCACACAGGGGAGAAGCCTTACCTATGTAGCGAGTGTGACAAGTGCTTCAGCCGGAGCACCAACCTCATCAGGCACCGCAGGACCCACACCGGGGAGAAGCCGTTCAAGTGTCTGGAGTGTGACAAAGCTTTCAGCGGGAAATCGGACCTGATCAGCCACCAGCGGACTCACACTGGTGAGCGGCCCTACAAGTGCGGGAAGTGCGAGAAGAGTTACCGACACCGGTCCGCCTTCATCGTCCATAAGAGGGTCCACACCGGGGAGAAGCCCTACAAGTGCGGCGCCTGTGAGAAGTGCTTTGGCCAGAAATCCGACCTGATTGTGCACCAGCGCGTGCACACCGGCGAGAAGCCGTATAAGTGCTTGGAATGTATGAGGAGTTTCACTCGGAGTGCCAACTTAATCCGACACCAGGCCACGCACACCCACACTTTCAAATGCCTCGACTACGAGAGAGCTTTTGACTGTAACTCCGACCTCATTGTCCACCAGAGAATCCACATGAAAGAGAAGCCACATCAGTGGGCAACCTGTGAGAGTGGCTTCCTCCTCGACGTGGACTTTGTTGCCCAGCAAAGAGTGAGAACTCAGTCCGACGAGCTGTGTTATAAATACAGCATGTGTGATAAAAGCTTCCACCCGAACTCGGCACTTCTTCCGCACCAGGCACTCCACATGGGTGAGAAACCCTATCTCTGTAATGTGAGTGAGAAAGGGCTTAAGCTCAGCCCACCCCGTGTATCAGAGGCCTCTCCAGTGTCTTGACAAGATGCACAGTTAAAATACCTTACAAAGAATGCATGTACACGTCAGAGCACACTAAGATGAAAAAGCCTTAGGTGTATGTCACTGGTGAAACAGACACTTTTCTCAGAGCCCAGACCTCCGTGAGGAACAGAGAACCAGCAATTGTAGAAAGTGTGAGAAATGTTTTGCCCAAAGAGCTGCTGTAACAGAACACTTTATCATTCTCCAGTGAGAAACCTACAATGCTCTTGAGTTTGGGGAAACCTTTAGTCCAAACTCAAATAGTAATCATCTACAGTAGGATTCACCCAAGTGGGAAACCATGTCATTACAGTGAACTTGAGCCTTCTTATCACTGCTTTTGGATGAAGAGAATTCACAGGGGAGAACACCATATAAATGCCCTCATTATCCGCAGTCCTTCTGACAGTGTGCATGTCTCATAAGATAACAGACAACACACTGTGGAGAAGTCTCGAGTGTGAGAAGTGCATCTGCTAGAAACCATGACTTTCTTACTATCAGAATCCATACTGTCAAAAAAAAGTCTGTATTTGTCTTGGGGTTTTGGCAGAAGTATCCGTTGGAGAACCTATTTGTATTTGCATTAAAAAAAAACCCTTTTTTGTTTATTTGTTTGAGGAAAGACCTGAAAAGTCTGAATGAGAAAATCTCGTGTTAGTTGTAAACAGCTTTTATGGGACACCAGGGAACTCACATGAGTTTAAAAACAATAACAACCACCTTTTAAGTAGCTCGAGCCTGAATAAAAGCTACAACAACTTTGCTAGAAGTCCTTATCAGGACCCCAAAGAACCCACTGCAGAGATCTTTACGTCAGTGAGAAATCTCATTGAGGGTGAGAGTCTGTACATATGATGCTTATGAGAAGAACTACTATCATTAACATACACATGGAATCAGTATGGAAACTGGTTTTTTTAAATAGAAGCTTCTGGGAAGAGCTAGGGGAAGTCAGCATAGGCCTGATGAGTAACTCAGGTAAAAATGCTTTGCTTTGATCTGAACCAATTACTGATTGCTTTCTAGTATTATTAATTCAGAAGTCCAATAAAGGCAAGAACTACCAGCGTGCTAGGAGGCATGGCATGTGTTACTGAGGGGGCAAAGAAATGTATTGCCTGTGTTGCTGATTTTTCCTTTACTGTGACGGGGCCTAGTGTGTTGTGATAATAGCATGGGGACTTTATGCCAACAGTGAAAAGCAGTAGAAGCTAGAGAGTAGTCATCCTGGAAAAACCTTTCCCAATAGTTTCCCCTTTGCAGGGTCAACCTCACAAAACAGGTTTTTTTGTTTTTGTTTTTTACTTAGAGTGAGTTGAGACATAACCACCAAAAATTTCCTTTTTTCCAGATTATTACTGGTGTTTTAATTTTCAGCCTTCAAGAACCACCAAATACAAATTCCAGGATAATTGGTTGTTGGTATCTATAATATTATAACTTCATCAATCATGTATTATTATACGTGTTAGCCTGATTGAGCACTGAGTAAAGACCACATGATGATGCAAAATGAACAGAGGAGCCAGACTTTGTCTATTTGACTGCCCTGACTCCAAAGCGCCACTCTCCTGCTGCCTATACCAAAACTAGCCCCACAACTCAGCATTTTTTGCAGTTCTACCAAGCAAAGAGGATACCTTGAATTCCCAGAGAAAGAGTCGCTGTTGTTCACAATGTAGGGTGTGTAATTGGCAACTTTGTTCAGAGGTTTAAGGGTAAGTACTTCTTTCCAACACAACGGAATAATTATGATTGTCTTTAACATTCTTTAGAAATAGGGTCATTAACACAGGAGTCTGCACACCCCTGGGCTCTTTTATCATCTCAGATTAAAAGATTTAACAATAAATATTTCAGATTCCTGCAGAACGTGGGCTCTAAAGTGGTAAATTAAGGACTTGTTGCTAGTGTTGTTTTCAGATATGGCTTGTTGGGGTTTTTTTATCTGTTGTTTTTAGCAGACCCCAATAAAAGGCCCTTGTCATTTGCATTCATGAAAAGTGCTACTTTGGATACAGCCCTATGCTTTGATCCTAATGACTGGTTCCTAATCCCGTTGTGGCTGTTGAGCCAGGATGTTGATCAATTTAGGGCCAATGGGTTTAGTTCACAACAGTAATAATCTCAGGCTAGATTTTTTTTTTCTCCTTTTAGAAGACAGACTGGAAGTTTATTTGAGAGGCTGTGTTTCTGTGATTTTCATAAGCTCTTGTACCATAAAAATTGCCCATTGTGCTCAGCCACACAGCTACATTTGTTTCTCTTTGGTAAAAATCACACCTATCACTAGCACATGTTTAACGATTGTAATATGTAAAATAGGATTGGGGTTGTGGCATGGTGGTAATAGAAATGACCCCCTCTGGTCCCTTGTAAGTCATGAGAGCCGGGAGAAAGGGGCACAGCTGGTATAATTTTCAGAGCAATGACTTGCCCCTTTCAACTAATCTTATGGAAAATTGTATCTGCATAACTTGGGGCTGAACCATCCCTCAAAATTTGGGGGGTATGAAACAGGTCTGAGGGCTTTTTAAAAAAGTGTTGGTGTGATCCATGTAGCACAACCTGAGGTTGGAGAGGACCACTTTGGAAGCCTGTAACCAAAACCAGAAGGTAACTTCTGGGATAGATGGAGGTTCTCTTGAAGCAGTACCAACCTAAATCTACCTCAGGTAAGTAGTTAGAACAACTCCAGATTTCAGACCAAATGAGACACTGGTATTCAGTTCCTGTATTTCTATGCTTTAATGTTTTTGTTTTCCCTAAACTCTGAAATAAACCTTTGTCCTGAAAAACTTCATTGTTGTCTCCACGGTAAGAGCATTTCCCCCCATCTGCTCATGTTGTACTTAGGAACAGGATCAAAAGGGAGGTGGCCCAGTCACCCTCTGGGATACCCAACAGACCTTTGCAAGATTCCCTGGAATTTCTGTTGCTGACACAGAGCAAGAGGGAAAAACCCGAGGGATTATTGGCTGCTCCTAGCCAAGGGCGCCGAGCATCCTCTGCATTACATAGACACTAGCTCAAAGGAACCACAAAGCCTATTCATAAACATTCCTGTACAATGTGCAGATAGTCTCTAAGATCGATCAAGTGAAGAATTGGTACGCAATAGGACATGCATCTAACAAATTTGGCAAGATTGAACATATATTTACACAGGATTAAAGTGTAACATTAAAAGCATTCTTATTGACAACAGTAAACAGTAAATCTTAAGGCAACAGTAAACACCATATACAATCTGCTGGGACTGTCCCAACCTAGGTAAGGTGCAGGGGAGTTCAAAGTTACCTGTGGGGCCAAGGAAAGGTGATAACAAGCAGTAACCCCAAATGAGCCCGCTCCTCTTCCTTACCCCACCCCTCGCCATCCAGATCGCATGCTCAGAACTGTCAGTGCACTAAGGATGGTCTGATCCTCGGGGACCCTCAAGTTGCTGTGGATTCATGTACAGAAGCCTTGTTTTGGGCCCTCCCTGCAGCCACTGGGATGAGCCATCTCCGTCAGGGGCTTCCTCTTTTCCCCTGAGTTCGCCTTACGAGGCATGATGTCCTCTGGGGACTGAACCCTCTTTGTAGCATGTCTGAAGAACACAAGCCTGCCCTTCTCACTTCTAAGCAGCATTCCCGGTGTACTTTTCCTGGAACAGATTTGCTCATACATACCTCTGGCGGTCTTGATGGGTGTCCCATTTCTGCGTTCCTATAGATTGTGTCTTTCTCTAGGCACTGATGTACTTATTATTCTCCATCACACTGCACTTGCACATGAGGCAATTGGAACTACCAAGGCTGTGTTCCACAAGGTCAGGCGTTCCATACCACCAGCCGCTCCTTGAGGGAAGAATGGGACTTTTTACTCGTGTTGAGAGCTGGAAAACGAGACAGGTCTGCCCTGCCCTCTGTGGTCACTAGAAGTCGGCATTGGCTCAATGGCAGTGCGTTTGGTTTGGCCTTCACAGGTGCTGACTCAAGTAAAATACTAAGTCCTTGACAACTGCAATCAGAAAACATGCGCTATGTATAAAAGACAAGTGATATTAAAATCATGTTATAAAAGATTTGGGGTTTTTTTTCTTTTGTCTTCTTTTGGGGCATCACTGCCCTCTGGTGGTCGTGGGAGTTACCCAGCTTTGCTGCTGTTGGATTTGAACCGCCAAGTCAGTGGGCCGCAGTCCCGCACTCAACCACTTCGCCACCGGGGCTCAGCTCTAGGTTTTGGTTTTATATATATAAAAGTTTTTACAGATATAATGAGAACTATGAGCAGTGAGTTAGAGAAGAAATACAGCTAACATTCATATACCTAAAAAGAAACTCCAATAGGGGTTTAAGTAGAGAAATCTTTTGGGAGTGATGACGACAACAAATGTACAAATGTGCTTTGCATACAATGATGATATGAATTGTGATGGGAGTTGTATGAATCCCCAATAAAATGATTTTTAAAAAAAGAAGCTCCAATCACATTAATGCCCAAATGCACTGATTATTTTGCTTTATCAAACTCGTTCATTCAGTAGCAAAGTTAAAAATTATAGATATGTTTGCGATGGTCTGAAAAAAGTCTCACATTTAATATGCATAATCTTTAACCTAATCATTTAATAACATTTCTATAAACAGTACTACAGAGCTATATCTGAAAAATTGCTATTGGATTGATTCTGACTCATAATCAATAGGAGAGGGTAGAACTGTCTCTTTGGTTTCTGAAACTAAATCTTTTTAGAAGCAAGATGCCTCAGCTATCTCCTGAGGAGCAGCTGGCAGATTTGAACTGCTGACCTTGAAATTAGCAGTCCAAGCGATAGCCACCATGCCTTTTTATAAATCTATATAGCAATATATATATACATATATATGCGCTTATAGACAGTTTGTGAGATAGCAAAAAAAAACCTGGAAATGCCAAATTAGACAATTTAAATGAAGTAGAAAGCATCCATTGGGTGAAATATCAAAATATTTCATGTAAATAGTTGCAAACCAGTCTACACAGTATTGTAAAACAAAATAGTTTGTTTTAAAAATCTGATATTTAAGCACGAAGTATTTTTTTCACAGAGAATAATGACCAATCTTTATAACTGGACCCAAAAAAATGAAGTTGTCAAAGGATTTCACCCTACTTGGACCCATGAGTGCCCATGAAAGTAGCAGTCAAGAAATCAAAGGACGCACTGCTCTGGGCACATTTGCTGCCGAAGATCTCTTCAAAGTGTGGGAAAGGAGCGATTTCTTTATTTCAAAGGATCTGATGACAACAGGGTACCCAACCCAAGCCTTGGTCCTTTCCATTACTTCACGTGCGTGTGCAAGTTGGGCAGTGGAAAAGGAGGATGAAGGAGACTTTGGCACATGTGAATTGTGGCTTTAGTGAATGTTGACTCGTGCATAATTCCGGAAGACCCAACCAATCTCTCTTAGGGGACGTACAACCCAAACCTACTTCATTATTATTGTATTCATCCTTGTTTCCTTGGAACGAATGGGCCAGCTCTCATAGCACAGGGTCTGAGTACCCAGATTCCAAATACAGTGTGGAACTTCCAGTGGTTCACCACATTCCTGCAAGGATTGTAAAAGCAACAGGCCAGACACAGCTGTGCTGCTAACGACTTCTGTCAACAAGAAAAGGATGAATCTTCCTGTGTGCAGAGGCTCATTGCATTGACCTTGCCCTTGTTCTCACTCGCCCTCTGCCAACCATGGTGGCCTTTCCTAGTGATTAGTCTTTTTCAGCAGTGGTCACTTGTTGACCTGCAATCCAAAAGGTCAGCAGTTCAAAACTGTCAGCTGCTCAGTGGGGGAAAGATGAGGCTTTCTACTCCCGAAAACCACTACAAACTCATTCGCCTAGACTCCTGATATCTTCAGTGTCCAGAGTGATGTGTCATTGGAAAAATTGATAACGTTACCAGTGCGATTTCCTTTTTCCCCAGGAAGATGATTGACGATGTTTTACTTCTCTGCCTCTGGGGGTTTCTGTTTTCCCGCATTTAGTTTGCTTGCTTTTGTTTTGTCTTTTGTTGTCTGCTAGTTGATTCGTTGCTGTTCTTGGGGTAGTTAGTCTTAAGGGGTCTCGAATATACTATAATACATCTGTGGGGGAGGAGAAGCCGGGAGATGAGCTTATACCAAGAGCTCAAGTAAAAAGAAAATGCTTTGAAAATGATGGCAGTATATGTAGCAATGTGCTTGATACAATTGATGTATGGCTTGTTATAGGAGCTGTAAACCTCCCACTCAGTACAATTTTAAAAAGACAACCGCCAAAGTAAAAAAAGAGAAAAGGATGAATGTGGGAAGAAACCGTAAGAAGAGTCTATCCCTCCCTGCACCGTGGGAAGTGAGCAAGTTCTGTGCTCCCAAAGTCAAATAAGAGGCTCTGATTGATCAGCCACGCAGAGGCAGCAGTGAATGCCTGAAAGCTCTCCTCGTGACACTCCACAAAGGAAAACCCATGGAATACTCTCCTGCCAGTGTCCCTTTGATTCCCCTCTTTTGTTACATTAGCTAACACATTTGGTGCCTCAAATATTAGACTTGTTTATGGGTATATTTGACTTGATCCCAAAAAGGACACCAGTTTCCAATCGGTTATAGTTTATGAGACACAGAACGTGTGATATATACCACTCTCCACCCTGCTTGCCAATAAAAAAAATCAGGATGTGGTCTATCTGGTGCAATTTTCTAAGTCAGCACCCCAAGTAATGCCAGGAAGAGGCCGAAAAACCAAGACACTTAGACACCAAGACACTTGTTGTTGTTGGACTGTGTTGTAGTAAACACAGGGAGTGCTGTGGATGTGCCTCTGCCATTTGGGAGCATATTTGAAAAAATGGCTACTTTTTGCTTCCTGATAGAACAATAATTCTTAAAACTTAGCATGCATAAGAATTTCCTGGATACTTGTTAAAAGACAGACCACTGGACCCCACGTTAGTTGGTTTATTCAGTGGGTGGTACCTCAGAACTTTCATTCCTCAAATGCTCCCCAAGTGATCATACTGACCCAGGGAGAACCACTGTCTGGAGACATGAGATCTACTGACCAAAACCAAAACCAAAATCAACACCTTTGAGTTAATTCGAGATGGAAGCAACTGAGATGGTAACTTCATACAGAAGTAGAAGGTCTCATTTTTCTCACCGAGAGTTCCAGTGGTTTCAAACCGCTGACCTTGTAGACAGTGGCTGATGGCATAAGCACTGTGCCACCAGGGCCCAACCCAGAAGGAACTTGAAATCAGCGTGGTATCCTGGGAGTGGAAAGAGAAGAGTACAAAAGTGGCAAACACAGTCTTTCCAGTCTCTGAACACAGAAGAGCGAGAAAGACAGTCCACTGGTTTTCAGTGTCTTCATCTGAAAGCTCGCAGAGGTTAGACAAGGAGCAGATGGCAAGACTGAAATAATCTGAATGAGTGGTGCATAGAATTCTACAAGATTTCTGATGTTATGTCTAACAGAAGTCCCTTCCCAGTGATCTGTAACTGATGCTCTATCTAGCTATCGAATCTCCTCCTCTGTCTACTTCTCTGGTGGTAGCCTGACTGATACTGAGTGTGACACAACTGCCAGTGATGCAAACATATGTAAATGCTGCAAGAGCCTCCAGTAAAAGAGGGTTTAAGTATGTAAATTAGCATGTAAGACTTTTGTGAAGGTCCTGTAAACTAGTGAAACATGATAGTGCTGGTTTGGAGAAAGAAAAAAACAAAACTTTCAAGTTCATAGCTCAACTAATGGTACTCTATAATATGATACTGATGTGGCCAAATATTTTTCAACTCTCACCACTTTGCTGTCAGTTTGTCCTACTGTGGTGGTTTGTGTGTGGCTGTGATGCTGGAAGGTATGTATGTGGCATTTCAAATGCCAACAGGATCACACAAAGTAAACATGCAATCAAGATGCCTTGATAACTATTGGCTTTTGGAATTCAAGAGCTTAGAGACAAAAAGAAAGGAACTGTAGTTGTAAAATATAGTCTTGGTGATAGAAACAAAGCTGAAACTGACAAGATAAAACTTTGTAATGACTTTTTTATAAAAAAAATAGCCTTTGTTGACAATACAAAAGGTGACTATACCCATGGACTTGTCAAGAGGCAGTACACAAAAATCAAATTGACTACATCAGTGGAGAGAAAAATTGAAGAAGCTCAAAATCAGCAACTAAAACCGGACAGGGATAACTGTGGAAAAGACCACCAATTACTCATATGTAAGTTCAAGTTGAAGAAAATCAAATTCAGAAGAGCCAAAATACAAAGAGTCTGTCACAACTGAATCGAGAACATCTCAAGAGTAGATTTGGCATATTGAATACTAACAACAAAAAACCTGGTCAAAACATCATTCCTGATGAAAGCAAAAGATGATGAAAGATAAGGACACTGGGAATGAGGGGAAGTGCAGAGTGGAGACCCAAGGCCCATTGTGGACAGTTGGACAACCTCTTACATAAGAGTTGCAGGGAGGAGCTGGGCCAGTCAGAAGGACCTTGACTGAAAGTAGAGAATGCCAGAAAAATTTTTGCTTGTGTTTTATTGGCTGTGCAAAGGTATTCAACTGTGTGGCTCACAACAAATCGTGTGTAGCTTTGAGAGGAATAAGGATGCCAAAGTACTTCATTGTGCTCATGAAGGATTTATATGTGGATCAAGGGAATACTGCATGATTGAAAAATCAGGAGAAAGGCGTGTCAGGGTTGTATCCTCTCACCATACTTATTCAATCTATGTGCTGAGCAAATAATCAGAGAAGCTGGCTTATACAAAGAAGAATGCAGCATCAGGAATGGAGGAAGGCTTTGCAACTGTTTGCAGTATCCAGATAACACAACCTTGCTTGCTGAAGTCAGCAAGGCTTGAAGCACTCGCTGATGAAGATCAGGATTTCAGCCTTCAAAGTGGATGATGATTCAACTTAGAGAAAATAAAAATTCTCACAACTAGACCAACAGATAACATCGTGATAAATGGAGAAGACACTGAAGTCGTCAAGGACTTTGTCTTGCGTCCAATAGTCATGGACACAGCTAGTCAAGAGGTCAAAAGATGTGTTGCACCAGGAAAATTCGCTCCACGAAACCTCTTTAGAATGTTGAGAAGCAGGGAGTTTACTTTGCAGGGACTAAGACGCGCCTGACCCAAGCCATATTTTCAATCACTTGTAGCATGTGAAAATGGGACACTGGCCAACGAAGAAATGCACTTGAATTGTGGTGTGAAGAAGATCGAAAGCACCACAGACTGCCAGAAGGACAAACAAAGCTGTCTTGGAAGAAGGACAGCCGGAGGGCTCCTTCGAAGCAAGGACAGTGCAACGTCTTCATACAGACTCAGGACATGTTTGCAGGAGACCAGACCCTGCAGAAGGACATTGTGGTTGGTAAGGTGGAGGAGGGGCAGGGAAGAAGAGGAAGGCCCGCAAGCAGACACACTGGCACAGTGGCTGCGTTTGATGGGCTCAAGCATAGGGACAGTTGGGAGGCTGGTGCAGAGCCTAACAGTGTTTGGGTCGTTTGTGCTGGCACCAGTTCGATGACACTAACAACCATCACAACTTTGATGAGGCACTCATCACTTCCCAGGGGAACGATGCAGCTGTCCGATCCGCAGTTTCAGAAAAGCGAGATCATCCCGGTTGACTGGAATGATATACAAAACTATTTGCCTTAAGTTTTTTTTATTTTTATTTATTTATTTTATTTTTTTAGGCATCATTGCCCTCAGGTGGTGGGAGTAGGAGGCCCAGCCTTTGCTCCTGGGAGCCGGAATCGAACCTCCATCCCAGTGGGCCGCAGTCCCGCGCACAACCACTACGTCACCGGGGCTCAGCCTTGGCTTAAGTTTTATGGCATAAATATTTCTATAATGAGAAAGAAGAATATTAACCTCCTACCTCAAATATTTTAGCTTTGTTGATATTGCCGAGCGAACCTGTTTGTGCACTACATTAACAATGTGTTTCTTTCTTTTCATTAACAATGTTTTTGGATGTGGGGGCGACCTGGCTGCGACCTCTGTCACCCCATTGATGGCCAGGGTTGATTCGGCAGATCTGGCTGGCTAGGCGGGTGTCCCCTTCCTCCCTCATCGCTCCATGCGCGCCCCTCTCGAAGCAGCGCTCGGTTGAAGAGGACGACCTTCCCCGGTAGAAGGAGCACCGTCCTTCGGTCAAGGGTATGGGAGTAGCTGCGCTCCCCTGCTAGACCCTCCCAACACGTCTCAACGTCACCAACAATGTTTTACCATGTCTAAATTCATTCTGGTTATCCAATGCTTTGTAACATAATATAAACTGTACCAATCAAAGTACTTCCACCTTCTTTTATGCCTCTCTACAGTGTATTCAATATCTTTAAGGCAATGGTATAGAGTGGTTAATTAAAGCAATTAAGTGAATGGTCTTTTTTTTTTTTTTAAGGGCATCACTGCCCTTGTGGTGGGAGTAGGAGGCCCATCCTTTGCCCCTGTGGAGCTGGAACTGAACCTCCATCCCAGTGGGCCGCAGTCCCGCGCACAACCACTACGCCACCGGGGCTCAGCCAAGTGAATGGTCTTTTGATCAGCACATGCTTGGAGAAAATATGTTCATTGTAATCCTACAGGACTAAGTGTGAGAGTCACTTTAATAAAGAAAAGTCTCCATCAATAAAGAAAGCATCTTCTCAGTCATAATGTGCCCCATGGTAAATGTTGCATCAGAAAGAAAAAGAAACAAAAACTGATCTGTTGACTTATTTAAAGATCCAGTAATAAATATCCCCACCAGCTCACATATGTAAGCTAACTTAACAGAGTGATTAGGAGTAGTTATTATCTCAAATTAATTAAATTGCTTTCACTTTTTGCTGGTCTCTGCCAAAATTCTCTGTGAGAAAAAAACAAAACCTCCTTTGATCGACACAATTTCTGTCTCTTAGCAGCTACAAAGGGTCTTCGGAAACTCTGTGGAAATTTCCATGATCTTTAATTTTTCCATGCACTTTGGAAGTACCCTTGCACATTAGTTCCTAAGCAATGGCACTTATTTTGAGATGAGGGAGGTATGGTGAATGTGAGAAGTCTCTGCTTTTTTTATAATTTTATTGGACAGTAGTTCAATGCCTATCACAATCCATCCATCCATCCATCCGTGGTGTCAAGCACCTTTGTACATTTGTTGCCATCATCATTCTCAAAACATTTTTGCTTTGCTTGAGCCCGTGGTATCAGCTCCTCATTTCTCCTGTCATGATTGTTCTTTATCCCACTGTGTGCACACCATCCTACTTAGCCTGTCTTCTGTTGATGAGAGTACTTAGGTGGTTTCCTCTTCTTTTGCTGAAAAGCCTTGGTAGCATAAAGTGTTCTGCTTTGGGCTGCCAACCAAAAGGTCAGCGGTTTAAACACACCAACTGCTCCACGAGAGAAAGACGAAGCTTTCTGCTCCCATAGAGATTTACAGACACAGGGGCAGTTCTCGCTCCATAGAATTTGATGGTAGTGAAATTGTTTGTTTCTGTTGTCACTTAATTCCTAGGATTAGATCATGTCCGATTTGTATCTACAGTTTACTAGTAAATCATTTACATTAGTCTAAAAGTGCTAGGGTCAAATAAATATATGCAAACCCATTAAAATTTCCCCCTCCTCTTCCTGGTTAGCTTGTTCTCCAACCCTTGATCTCACCGAGCAGGATGTCCTCCAGACACCAGTCCTTGCTAACAATATGCCCAAGTCAGTCAAAGTCACCATCATCAAAGGGACAGTCTGTCGGCACTTAGTCCAAGACAGGGGTGTTCATTCTTCCAGCAGGCCATGAGTATATCAAATATCTTCTTCGCCAGCACCCTATTTCAAATATAGCCATTCTGGCATAGGCTTTCTCAAATGAAAAATATATTGCTAATCCTGAAACTGTATTTGGCCAACTTTGTTATTAAGGAAGAATGGTGTCGTCAGAGGCAGTGTGTTGCCAGTTTTATATTGAAGAGGTTACATGGACCTTTGCTACCCTAGAGTTCTGTTTCCATAAGACTTTGGTCCCATGCAAATGTGGCCTTCACATCTCAGATGTGAGACGACTTGGGAACAGAAAAGGCTTGCACTGGGGCAGAGCAGCTCCATAGAGGGGCAGGCACCCAAGAAGATGCCATGCTCTTTTTGGAGAAGCCTCTGCTTTTAAAGTAAAACACCATGGGAATTCTACATTAACCCACAACAGCAGAGCTAGCTGTAGAATAATAACAAAATCGGGGTTTTTGATTCCAGTCATTTTCAAGAAGAGTGGAGACGGAATCTCTATAGTGTGTTCAACCTTGAATTGAAAGCCATCATTCTTTAAACAAACCCACAAAGCTGAGTCCATCCGTTACTTCAAAGACCTTCGCAAAATCCACTTAATCGCATGTGGAGTATTAAGCAGAAATAGATCAAGAACTGTTCATTTCTGTCAAATTCAAATAAATCTTAAAGGACCAATAAAGAGGAATGTTATGAAAAGACAAGGCTAAGCGGGATTGGGGGATGGGGCGAGGGGGTGGAGTACTTCTTTTTGACTGTAACCAATCTGAGAACACACTTGAGGAGAAACTCAATCCCAACCACGCACTCTCCCTCAGGCTTTCCAGTCTTTGCCTGCTTGCTCTGTCCCAGGAACTCTTCCAACTGCCAGTCCAACGTGGAGTGTCCATTGCTTCATCTTCTCAAGGGTCGTTCAACCCAGGAAATTGAAAATAAGGCTGTGTTAGTCCGGGTTGAGCAGAGTAACAAATTCATAATAGAACGGTTATGAGGTGAGCAAAGTCTCCTTCTGTTGTGCCAAGGGTCACTGTGGATCAGAACCGGCTCAACGACAATGAACAATAACTACTCGAGTTATTCACGTTTCATGTATGGCTTTGCTTTTCGAACCTGGCAAGAGTCCATCAGATTTATTATTCTGACAAGGGAGGCATCTATTGAAGACGCATACACCTCTAACCTTATTTTTTCATATGTCTCTATATACATAATGGACCTATCTCTTTTTTAAAAAAATCATTTTATTGGTGCCCTGGTGGTGCAGTGGTTGTGTGCGGGACTGCAGCACACAGGGTTGACAGTTCAAATCCAGCAGCAGCTCTCCAGGAGCAAGGCTGGGCTTCCTACTGCCACCAAGGCAGTCATGCAAAAAATCATTTCATTGAGGACTCATACAACTCTTATTGCGATCCATACATACATCTATTACATACAAAGTACATTTGTACATTTGTTGCCATCATCATTCTCAAAACATTTGCTTTCTACATAAGCCCTTGGAATTAGCTCCTCATTTTCCCCCTCTCCTTTTTCTTTCAATTTATTTTTCTTTCAATTTTTATTTTGTGCATTTGTACAAATATATATAATTTCCTTGAAAGCTCTCAAGTGTATCTATTAGATTAATATTTTAACAATGTGCTGGCACAGTGAACATTACCCGGCTCCTGTAGCTACGGTTTCTCTCACTGCCACCAAATAACCTTCCCCTGAGCAGGTCTGCTTAAGAAGGGAGGGAAAGCCACAGAAAAAACTCACCTCCATTGGCGTGCCCTCCTACTGGGTATAAGATGAGCCCTCGGAGAAAGGTGGGGGAGAGGAGCTGTTTCACTACCAGCAAGAACCAAAAGGATGTGCATCCTTGGACCCCAAGATCCTCATGCAACAGATCTCCTGGGTCCAGAAGGGAGTTATGATATCTGAGGAGCAGCAGCAGCAGAACCAGGAGCCAGAGCATGACACAGAGAAGTGGGTTCCCCAGCCCACAGAGCAAGAACAGCGGCGTGCTTTTAGACAGGAAGTTTTATTGTGAAGTAAGGTGCTTCTGGGCACCTGACCAGGGAAGCTGGACTTATTGACCCATGTAGATCAAGCCGAGTGCCTTCAGATGATAGCTTACAGGAGTGGGGTACCTCTGGGCTCTTAATGCATGGAGCTTCTGCTGAAGGCCTTCAGGTTGGCACTTCGAGTGGCACACCCTGGGGACATTCGTGGACAGCCCTGGAAGAACTTTGTAACATGCCGTGACTGAACTGCTGTATCCTGAGCAATACTCAAACACATTGCAAGCTGTTAATGTCCTTAATAAACCTCTTTCAAAAATAAAAAATAAAGTTCTTTTCTAATCATGAATATATATATCAATATTATTTATATAAACAATGATTAGTTGTCTTTTTTATAATTCTTTCAATATTTACTTTTCTGTTAGGCTCCTATTTATCTTCAGCCCTCTTTTCATTATACTTTTAAAAAATAATTTAATTTTCATCAAATTCTTAGAATCTACATTAAAAATAGATTTGTTGAAGTATAATTTCAATACAAGTTCCAAGGTTGAATATATAAAAAATGAATTGGGGTTATGAATATGGCTATGTACCCATGGCTTCAATTAAAATACAGATCTTTTCCATTGTCAGAAAAATTTCTCTCCTGCTGCTTTGCTGTCAACTTCCTCCTTTTATGTGCGATCCTAGAAGTCGGTGATCCGTGTCCCGCCATGGTAATTTTGCCTTTTCTAGATATGAGCAATTCTTGCTCTCTTCTCCACCCCTCCCCCCAGGAGCTGCTGATCTGTTATTACTGTATATTAGATTGTGTCTACTCGAAAATTAAGTGGCAGGACTTGTACAAAGGGTAATCTTTTCTTTATTTTTTTCCCATGCACTTAGCATGTTGTTGTGAAGCTGCTCGGGGGTGAGCTCAGACACACAGTATATCTATCAGAACTTTTGTACTTTGGGCATTAGTGGTTGAGATGCACATGTGTTGTGAAGTGCCCTTGAAGTAGTGTACCCTCCTAGAGACCCGGCACTCAACAAAATGAAACTGTCCAACTCTCACATGGTGACTGAAAACACTGTGACTAGGGTCAGGCATGACAGTTCTCAAGGTGACACCCTTCCTCTTCAACACTTTAAAGAAGTCTTGGGCAGGAGATTTGCCCAATGCAATGCGGTGTTTGTCTGAGTAGACTAGAGAAACAAATTCATAAATATATATGTATGAGAGGTTTATATATAAGAGAAATGGAACATCGAGGCAGTATCCCAACCCAGTCCAGTCCAAGCCCACAAGTCTGATGCCAGTCTCTAAAGTCTTCTTCAGACTCATGAAACACATGCAATGACGCCAGGACAATCACCGGTAAGTGGGAGCAGAGTCATATGTATCCAGTGGCAGTAGAAGCATCTCAGCCTTGTGTCTTGTCACTAGAGCATTGCAAGGAGTGAGTCTCTCACCTCCAAGAAAGAAATATAGCCAGATTTTCCAGAATTCTCAGGAGAAACACACTCCCACACAGAGGTCTCATTGGCTATCTTCAGATTGACAGGCTAGACTCCACTCCTACACTCTTCATCCTCAAATTGACACCAGATTAAGTGATGGTCACAAATATTTAATTTCTTGACTGCAGCTTCCACGAGTGTTGAAGTGGATCCAAGTAAAATGATATCCCTGACATTTCAGTCTTTTCTCCATTTAACATGACGTTGTTGACTAATTCAGTTTTGTGCTGTGTACATGCCTTTTACAAATTAGTTCTTTAATTTCTCCTCATTCTCTCCTTTTCCTTTCTCCCTCCCCCTGGCCTTCCCAGAACCATAAAAGTGTTCTTTTTAAATGAAAGTGACTTTTCTGGTGTTTTCCTCTATAATAGTGGTTTCATACAGTATTTTGTCTTTGTGGGATTAACTCTGCTGAGCAAAGAATTAGAAAACCCAAACGGAAGAACACATTCAACAGATATTAAACCGAGAGGCCTCACATCACGATTTTGAAAGACTCTATGGGCAAAATATCGAAAGTTGCTGGAAACATCAAAAGAAGATGCGATGAATGCACAGAGTCACTGTACCAACCAGGGCTAGTAGACACTCGCCATGTCAGGTGGTAGCATATGAGCAAGAACCCATGGTGCTGAAGGAACCGATAAAAGCTGCACTGAAAGCACCGGCCAAAATCAAGAGTCCAGGAATTCCTGGGATGCCAACTGAAGAGTTTCAGCAAGCTGATGATCCAATGGAAGCACTCATTCATCCATGCCAGAAAACTTGGAAGACAGCTACTTGGCCAACTGGTTGGAAGATTCGTTATCTGTGCCCATTACAAAGAAAGATGACCCAACAACATGGTCAGACTGCAGGTCAGTGTCATGGATATCACCTGCAAGCAAAAAACTGGCCTGAAGATCATCCGGCAACATCACCTTGACTGGGACTGCAAGTGGTTCAGGCTGATTCAGAAGAAGATGAGGAACAGACAATACCAGTGCTGACATCCGGTGGATCTTAGCTGAAAGCAGAAATACCAGAAAGATGTTCACCTGCGTGTTGTTGGCGCTGCAAAGATGTTCCACTGTGTGGAACATGAGAAACCAGGGGTGCTGGGGAGATTGGGAATTCCAGGACAATGGGTTGTGCTCATGAGCAACTTGTACCAGGATGGAGACATGAACAAGCTGAACAAGAGAGCACCACTTGCTTTAAAATCAGAAAATGTGAGTCAGGGTTGTATCCTCTCGTCATACCTATTCAAAATCTCTATGCTGTGCAAACTACTAGTGAGGCTGGGTTATGTGAACAAAAATATGGCGTCAGGGTCGGCATCAGGCTGACTGACCACATGCCATGTGCACATGACACAACCTGACTTGCTGACTTTGAGCAGGAATCGGGACCCTCAAGGTGAAGATCAAGGATTATCGGTATGGCTTCAAGGTTCAATGTTTAAAAAAGAAGAAGAGGAAATAAAGACTCAATGTAAAGAAAAGCAAAATCCATACTGCTGAATTAACATGCTGCCCAAAGAAGGACAGTCATTAGATGATTTTATGTCAACTTTAATTTTTATGAAAGTGTGAGGTGGAATCCAACCTGTCAATCAGCTCACAGCGTGATGATGGTCCCCCTGAGGGTCTGGTCATCTTATCAGAACAAACTGGGAACCATCCTCCCTGCCCTCGCTTTCCTGCCTGAGGAACTCTGCATGCAGGGCTGGCTTGATGTGGGCCCTCCAATCCTGAGACCTGTTCCCACACTTGGATCCAAGCGACCCTGCCCCCACCACAGTGCTGTGACCCTCCTCCGTTGCTTTTCTGCCTCACTGACCTGCGACCGCATGAGTGTGGAGAGGGAGTATTGAGTAGTGTCACCCGTCAGGGTTTGAGTTGGGCTGGGCTGGGAAACCTTCCTGAAGTAGCATTATTTCTTGATGAAAAGGTCTTTCTTACACATGTATGAGTGTAACGGTGGGAGTGTAACGGGACCCACATGCTGACATGGAAGTTGCCAATGGTTTCATCTCGCTTTGATCTTTGGGGAAAACTGATGGATACAGCAGTCAGAGATCAAAGGGAGCACTCACTGTGTTGGGTTAATCTTTGAAGTGCTGAAAAGCAAGGGTGTTACTTTGAGGACTCAGGTGTGCCTGACCTAAGCTGTGGTATTTTCAATCACTTCATATGCATGTCAAAATTGGACCTTAAATAAAGGCCAAAAAAGAATTGATGAAAAAGTGAGGAGCTGATACCAAACAGAAAACAAATGTTTTGAGAATGGTGAGGGCAACAAATGTACCAATGTTCTTGACATTCAATGAATGGATGAATGGATTGTGATAAGAGTTGGATGAGCCCCCGATAAAATGATTTAAAAAAAAAAAGAATTGATGAATTTGAAATACAGTGCTGACGAAGAAAACTGTAAGTACCATATACACTACCAAAAGAACCAACAAAACTGTCTTGGAAGTACAGCCAGAATGATCTTTAGAGACAAGGATGTCAAGACTTCATCTCACGTACTTTGGACATGCTGTCAGGAGAGCCCAGTCCCTTGAGAAGAACATCCTGCTTGGTAGTATGAAGGGGCAGCAAAAAATCATGAAATCCTTCACCAAGATGGATTGATAGCCGGCTGCAGCAACGGGCACACGCATAGAACAGTTGTGAGGATGGAACAGGACTGAGCAGTGTTGCACATCTTGTCTCTGTGATTCAGAACTGACTGACACTGAACAAAAGCTATACCATGACTTTACCAAGGTCAAAGCTTATGATCGCTCAACAGACAAATCAAGAGCTTGAAATTTTAAAGAAACTTAAAACAGCAAATATGCAAAATATAAGAGGTCCTTGTGTTTGTACAGATAGACTAGAGAAACAAATTCATAAGCATGCACATGTATATAAGAAAGAGTTATATATACAAGAACAATTGAACACTGAGAAAACATCCCCACCCAGTCCAGTCCAAGTCCATATGTTTTAGATTAGCCCATATGTCTGACAGCAATCTACAAAGTCCTTAGGGCTCATGAAACACATACAATGATGCCAAAGGTAGGACAATCACAAGCCAGTGTGTAGAAAGGCTTTGGACACAGTGATGTTGTCAGCATTTCAGTGCTGGCAGGAGTCTTCCTGTGGCTTCTCTAGGTCCAGGTTTGTTGCTGCATCAGGGTAGATCTATGTGGCTTCTCCTCTGAAACGTTTTGCAGGGAGCCAGTCTTGTTAGTTGGGCTTCTCCAAGGGAGTGAAGCGAGAGGACTAGTGTCTCCTGCTACCAAGAAGGAATGACCACATTTCCCAGAATTCTCAGGAGAAGGCAGGGCTCACACAGAGGTCTCATTGGCCGTCTTCAGATTGACAGGCTAGACTCTACCCCTGCACTCTTCATCCTCAAATTGATACCAGATTAGGTGACGGCCACAGTCCACATTTCACTCTACTGATAAGTGATCACTTTTTATGGTTCACCGATATCTCAAATAGGTTTATGCCTTCAATTAGAAATTCAGTCCAAAAAAATAAATTCAGTCCATTGAGAGGGCTGTAAATTCATTGTATTATCTCTGTCATTCATAACGAGAGTGGAGCTATCTATATGTGATAAATCTTTTGGGAAGGCAAGGCATAATGTAAAATTGATTCCAAGTTCTTTGATTCTGGTCAGGCCTTTGATATCAGCCATTTCAAACAGGTGGTAACTGGAAACTTGGGTCTCTCTACTTCAAGTTCGATAGAGGATTGTTATTTAGAAAAACAGTATTCAGGGGTTCTGTAAATGAGCTGTCTTATGGGGCTGAAAACTTTTAATGAGTACGGCAAAATCAAAGACCCATGGAGTCTACTTATATAACTACCTAATTAGAAAAGTTTGGAACTTTATGTGGTTTCTTGGGACCGAGGTGCTAAGTGTCAACTAATAAAGACTGGAAATTACTATGATTACCAAGCTCAAAAGAACAAAGCTGTTTAGTTCCCCTGCTGCTATCTGACAGAGTAATAAGTCTGTCGGTGGTAAATAAACCTCTATCAAAATGATATAACAACTAAGCTAACAGACAAGAAAGAATAAGTCAAAAATATTGTGGCAAAATCATAGGAATTCTAAATATCAAATTGTGAAGCCACTGTTTCTTAAAATAGTCTCTATCTTCTAGATCTATATACTTTTAAAGGTAGTATTTCCATAAATCTAACCCTTCCCCCAGAGAATCCCAGGTTCTTCCGTTTACACCTTGTCAAATTAGTAGTTTTGTCACCCTCAAGGGATTCCAGTCTTATTCTTTTAAAGGTTCTTTGAGTTTGGGGAACAAAATAAAGACTGAAAGGGAAATTCAGGGCTCTAGGGTGGATGAGGTAAGGATTCCCAATGGAATTTTGATAGGATAGTCCTTGCTATTCTCAAAGCATAAGCAGATACACTATGATGTGACAGGCTCGGCGTCAACTTAGCTGGACCAGCATTCTCAGTGGTTTGGTGATTAAGGCCTAGTAATCCCTCAAGATATGACCTAGCACAGCATAATCAACTCCATAACAGGATGTTGTGGCAGTCCGTTAGTTGTGAAAAGATTAGGATGGAACATGTAGTAGTTAGGGATTATGTGAAGTAGACACTACTGGCTCGGGGTGGAGTCAAACCTGTTAAGTTAATCAGGTGCCTGATGACACTGTCCTGATGTCAAAAGCTTTTTGGTATAAGGGTATGAAACACCAGAGACAACCCCACTGTGTCCCTTAGCCTTCCTGCTTGTTGAGAGCTCTTAGTACCTGGCCATGTTTCCTACTTTGGATCTGCACAACTCTGCACTCACTGGCCTGTGACTTTTCTGCTTCCCAGTCACACCTCTGTGTCACCAACATGTAGCTGCCTGACTCTGAACAGGGACTTAGGGACAGGTTTCAAATTTAGGGACTGAGTTGGACTGAGCTGGGATGCCTTCTTGATATATATCAAATTTTTCAGACCATAAGACATACCTGACTATAGGACGCACCTAGTTTTTAGAGCAGGAAAACAAGAAAAAATATGCTGAACCAAATAGTACCAGGATATGAAAATATTTATTAAAATAAAGCAAAATACGGTCATATAAGAACCATCATCACTTTCATGAACAAATGAGGGGAGTTGTCCACTGTGCCCATCATGTGACCTGACTGACATGGAAACTCCAGGAGGTAGGACTTCCCCTGAACACACAGCAATCCACAGCCTGCAAACAGCAGCAAACAGTCAGCGGGCACATGGGATCATAAACACATGTTCTGGAGTACCACGCCTTTGCACCATAAGCTGCATCCTCATTTTCCCTCCACTTTGGGGGAGAAAAGGTGTGTCTTATGTTCCGATAAGTATGGTAATTTCCTCTTGATATAAAGCTATTTCTTAAACATAGATGAACGTCACTGGATTTGTTTCTCTAGACATCCGAGCCTACCACAGAATGCAACCCCTTTACTTGGGTCACAGCTCTAATGCAATTGAAAGGAAGGCTCCTTGGGTATGTGACCTACATCCTATATAAATCAAAGCTATGGAAAAGCTTGTGTAAATTTTCGCAAGTGTGGATCCTGCATCTAGCTCATTGAGCTCCAATTCATTGAACTTGAACCAGTGACCTGCCATACTGCCTACCAATCCTAAGAACCAACAGAGGGTGGTCATCTGGTCTGTGGACCTTGGAGGCACAGCTTCTGCAACCACGCATCAATGGGGACTCAGACTGAACTTGCTCACTCAAATGTGTGAGTCATTTCCTACATATAAAATCTTCTTCATGAAGAAAATGGAGCCGAAGGCGAAGAAGGAAGCTCCTGGCCCTCCTGGAACGGAAGCCAAAGCAAAGGCTTTAAAAGCCAAGAAGGCTGTGCTGAAAGGCATGCACAGCCACAAAAAGAAGATCCGCACGTCACCCACCTTCCAGCGGCCCAAGACCCTGAGACTAAGAAGCAGCCCAAATACCCTCAGAAGAGCGCCCCCAGGAGAAATAAACTGGACCATTATGTCATCATCAAGTTCCCCGTGACCACAGAGTCTGACATGAAGTTCGAACATAATAACACGCTTGTGTTCATTGAGGATTTCAAAGCCAACAAACACCAGATCAAGTCTATGAAGAAGCTCTATGACACTGACGTAGCCAAGGTCAACACCTTGATCAGGCCTGATGGTGAGAAGAAGGTGTATGTTTTATTGGCTCCCGACAGCCGGGCCATAACCTTGCCTGTCTGGAGCCATTAAGGCCTGGCCATTGTCTCAATCTTTATTGCCTGAGCTCTGTAAATTTTCACTCTGCCACGACAGGCGCAATTTGTTCTAATTAGGTGGTGTTTGCATTCCTAACTGGCCGTAAATACCAAGGACTTTTAGGTTTATCTAAGACCCTGCAGAGGATGCTGACACTGACCAGTCGGCAGTGGAAGATTAACAGATGTTTCTTTTACCTGTGTAATCCTCCCCCCACTACTCCCTATGTAACTTGAGCCTTTTCTTTGAATAAACGAGACTTGATCAGAATCCTGTCTTGTCTCTATTTCTCGTGTCTCCTGTTCCCCAAATTCCCGCTCCTCCTTCCAGGACTTGCGAATTACGGACCCGCAGGCCGGGACACCCAACTATGATGCTTTAGATGTTGTCAACAAAATTAGAATTATCTAAACTGAGCCCAGCTGACTAATGCTAAAAATAAACTTTTTCAATATACCAAAAAAAAAAACCTTCTTCACTTGCTTTGTTCTTTAAAGAGCCCAACCTAAGACAATGTGTGTAGTTGGCATGTGTATTACTGAAAAAGGGTTTTGAAAAAGTCATTGTCCTTGCAATTTTTGTTTGTTTGTTTGTTTTGCAATTTTTTATAATGTAATTTCTTGCTTCATTTCTACCACCAAAGCCATATTTTCCAACTAGTCTTCCTTTCTGGTTCTAGTTATCACATTTCAATCACGAGTAAGTATTACTGTACCTTTAATGAATATTCAACCTATTTCAGAAAACATTTATAAATTTTCTCAATTTCTCCATCATTCACTTTCGTGGTTAGTCTAAAATAAAAAACTCAAATGAGGAATGTGTTGCCTCCCAAGTCCAAAGAGACCCACCAAACACTGTGCCACTGTGTTACAGAGGGCTCTCCAGAAAAACAAAACCAGGACACTTATAAGTAGATAGATAGATGATAGATAGAAAGATAGATAGATAGATAGATAGATAGATAGATAGATAGATAGATAGATAGACAGGCTTATACAGCAAGAAGGAATATAACAATTAGTCCACACAGCAGTACAGAAAACTCAATTCAATTCACTTTCATGAAACAGTTAATACACTGAAAGTCCTTCGATTCACACAGGCTGCAGGTCCAAGGTCAAAGAAGCACACAGCCGAGTTTTCCCACAGGCAAGACAGGCAGTCTGCCCTCAGGCAGCATGGAGACATGGGTCAGCTTGAACTCAAGCAGAGGGGCAGTAGCAGTGCTACGAAGCAGCACTCTTGTGATAAGAGCAGCAGCTCTTGCACCACCTCCACAAGTTCAAGCTCTAGCACCACATCCGCAAGTTGGCTTGGCCTACAGATAGTGCATTAAAAATGTGCTGAAAAACTCGACTTATTCATGAGAATATACGGGATCTTTGAGGTAGGACAGTGACTATGTATTCCTAATCTTGCCCGATGAAGACAAGATTGCTTCTGATGATCTTTCATAGCTGGAATCAAGACAAAGGCCAGACCCAAGAGTTGTATTGATTGACTCAAGCAATGAAAATATCTGGCCAGAAGTGCAATTGAAGTTACCAACTGGTTAAACTTTGGAGACCCCACTGTCATTCTCCAAAATCCTCCCAGCACCCTTTTTCCCTTTGCATAGATCAAAAGGGTAAGGTAAATGGGGAAATGGTGGAAATCAGCACCCCTGCATCCTTCAAGTCCTTGAGAGAGACAGTTATCTTGTTAGTCCCCAGAGAATACAGTATTTAGTGTGGTTTTTGGTTTACAGTCTTCCCAGAAAAAGGCAGAGTTCGAGTGACTCCCCAAGTTAACAGACCTTACTCTACTTGTCCAAAACAGGTGTTCTACCAGCTGTTAAGTACGTCTATTTCTTTTGTGCATTTTGGAACTTGAGAGAGTGTATTGAGGTCCAGTCACACAATCTGGATGTGTCCAAAGGGGTGATTGTGTAAGTGAGAGGTACATTAAGGAGACATGAGACAAGGCATGCAAGGGCTCACCTCTTCTGGAGACCAGAACCAGAATGAGGGAGTAATGTAAGCAAATACGTAACAGGAAGGGGTTGTATTAGAAGCATGTGTGTAACATGAGAATGAGCTAGGGGTATACATCAATGGGAAGGGGAGGTACTACAGGCATACATGTGACAGGGAGGTACGTTCATAGCAAGATGGGCGAGTTCTAGAGTCAAGATGGTGGCCTAATCAGGCCATCTCTGAACTCTTCTCCACGGGATAATCTATGATGCTATCAGAAGGGAGCAGGTCTTACTTAGGGTTAGGTTGGGGTGCTCACACTTTTTCAGCATGCAAGCTATCTATAAAATGATCAAGTCAAAATGACCTACCAACTACAAAAATGCAAAACACATATTTTATTATATTTATAAATTACTTGAGAATTTTATGTATGTTTCTGTACCTTGCATATCGCATGAGTTCATATTGCACTTAACACAATTAACTATGCACATTTTTTTGTCGTTGCCTGAGTTTACTCTTGACTTGCACTGAATGGAATGTCCAGGGGTACGTAGTCCGGACAGTAGCTGCTGACAGCCAGCCTTAAGCACACTTCCAAATGATCATCAGTCAGAGTGGAACAGTACTACTTGGACTTCATGATCTTGATGTGAGGAAAGGCTGACTCACATCAGTAAGTAGTTGAATAATGCAGTCAAGGAGGTAGCACATTTCTCATGTTTGGGTACTCTCCCTCTCTAAGTTTCAAACCTGCACATGCGCTCTGGACTTCAGCTGAATATTGGCTTGTAGTGTCAAAATTTCCCATTCCGTATGAAAGTGATCTGTTTTTATCTTCTTACTTGGTCCAGCTCCTTTACTCATTTCAATATCCTTTCTTACATTTTTTTTTGGGGGGGGGGGGCATCACTGCCTCTGGTGGTCATGGGCGCCACCCAGTACCACTCCTGAGAGCCGCTGCTGGATTTGAACCGCCAAGCCAGAGGGCCGCAGTCCTGCACTCAACCACTTACACCATCAGGGCTCAGCCCCTCTTTCTTACATTTAAGAGAAAAAACCCAAGTCTAAAAATTGGAGATAACTTAGCTTGTCAGTTTTACTGAATTTAGTGTTGTTTGCACATGTGCTTCTTGACACTTAAGATTGCATTTGATTGGCTATGCTGTATACCAATTAAGTGATTAAATTAATGATAGACTTACATCTTTTTTTTTTTTAATGTCATGCAACCTACCCACCCTACATTTGCGATTGACTAGTAGATGTACTGAGCACCCCTGGGTTAAACGGTCAGCTTTTGATGTAGCTAACTTTTAGGCAGATAGTCTTCAAGCTGGTGACTTTCAGTGGTAAGCAACCCTGTGCTTGCAAATATCCCTTCAAAACTGGCATCATGTGGGCACTTTCAGGGGGTTAATTTTTACTTAGGAGAGCGTGAGGTGCATCTCCAACCCCGACATGAAGGCCTCCCTCCTAGCCGCCACCTTCTCAGCCAAAACATATGAACGTTGTCTGTCTGCATATTCTCCCTCCCAGGTTCTGTTGCCGACAGAAGTCACTATAGGACAAATTTGGTGACCCACTCAGACACAGACCTTAGTTAAGATTCCATATGCTCCCACTTAGACTGGTGGGTCTCAGTGACTTCATTTTGGGTCTCCTGGAATTGGTGTAAATTCAAATCTAGTGTCCAGTAATGCATGAAAAATCCTGATTATTTCTTTTCCCTGAAAGAAGTCACTTTTACAAAAATTGTAGACTTCTTTGGCTAAGCCCAGTAGAAGGGTTCACAGTATAACCAGTTGGTCGTACAATAAAGCCCTTTCTTAAGAGGAACAGCCTGCCCTACACTCAAGGGACTGCAAGTTCATAAACTGACTCAAATTTAGAATTGAAGGGCCGCCATGACTCTCTACGCTGGCAATTCCAGCTAAACTGCTATTCTCTTGACCTAGAACTTTTGGCTTGTCAGATAAAGTGAATGTTTAATTCCCTACCTATGAAAACCAGTCAAAAAGTATTGCTATGGCAGGGAGGGAAAAATGAGCTGCTATCAAAGGCTGAAAATAAATGTCTAGAAATGAACATAGGCAACATGTGTACAAACATGCCTGATGCGATCAATGTATGGATTGTAACAAGAGTTGTAGGAGTTCCCAATAAAAAAATAAAATTAGGGCTGAGCCCC
>PVJH01021552.1:0-38385 GCA_004026705.1 Nesogale talazaci | reverse complement strand
GCTCTTGCAGTGCGGCCTTGGTCAGCCTGTGGGGATTGGTCAGGAGCCAGAAGTTGGGAGTAGTCACAGAGCTTCCGGTTACTGGAACTAGGAGGAAACGACTGGACTATAAATGCACGCCTTGCGGGCATTTGTTTACTGTCCTTGCCCTCTGAGCAGAGTAGCTTTGATGTTTTCTTGCTCTAGAAGTCTTTAGCAGCTAATTTAGCTGGTGCCAGCTGGCAATGGACTCCCATTAGGAAGCCCAGTTCTTGTCTGACACATGGGTTTCACCATGTCTTGGAATTGACCCTGCAGCTAGCTCCGCTGCTTGATAAGGACCCCTAGTGAGGAAGGCCAGATGAGTACGGGGGAGAGCTAAGCACCGCGGCACATCCGCCTGGGGTCCAGGGACTGAGAGAAAAACAGAATTCCCCATGTACAGGGAGGTAGTGGCATTTGGTCAAGTCTAGAGGAAAACCCCCATTCCCCGTTTGTATCTTGCTCTCATCTCCTGTCACCGGAGTACAGTTAGGATTCTTTATCTTTTGATTTATTTTTCTATTCGAAAGAAATTCAGGTCCTTGAGGTTTGGCTGCACCTGTCCATGGCACTAATCTGTCTGCTCTTTCCATAGATGATTTGGCCATGAAGATGCCTGACCAGAGACCCCCTTGATGGAGAATGAGACTTCCAAGGGGCACCGAGGACGCTGCGGCAGAATTGTAAAGGATGATTAATAGTGATTGATTCACATTGTGTCCCGGAGGCTTTCTACTCTGCCGGGTAATGACAGCCTCGGGAACGGTGGCACTTCCCACACAAAGCCGTTAAAAAACAACCTGCTTTCACTCTGTCCCAAAAGATGACGAGAAACCCTGCATAAGGAATGAAAAGGCTGTTTCACCACCTAGAGACCCCAGTGGTAATTTTGGAATGGAAATGTCCAAGGACTGAGAGAAGAACGTCACTGGTGGCGCTGGACTGTCCATCCGACGACCTGACAGAAGAACCCAAGGAGCCTTCACACTGGTTCATTGAGAGAATGCAAGGGGGAGGGGGGCCCAGAAGAAAAAACAATGGGAAAAGAAAAAGAACCCTCAGAGAACTAAGGGGAAACAGATCAACACCCCAGAGGAAGGCCAGCTTCTCCCCAGATGTCAGCAATGCCAGCGCCCCCGTTGTTGGGGAGGAGGCTATGCCCAAACAAAACCCAACCAGTTAGATCCAGTCACCAAGGAACATGGCCCTTTTCGTCGGGGGAGAAAAAAACCCCAAACCCCATAACTTCAGTTAAAGGCACCCAGAAACGCTGTTGCCTTCCTGCCTCATCTCCTCTTAGACTCCCCTGGAAGAGCAGCCCGAGATGGTTGGAAACTCCTTCCGCACGATGGCGGCAGAGCTGCACGCAGGCCGACCTGCCCTGCTCCCTGGGGCCCTTCTCCCGCCCGTGGCGTCTGGAAAAAAAAAAACCCCAACCACGTCTATCCAGGCACTTGGAAACAGGGCTGATGGCCGCAGGGCTGCACGGAAGCCAGTGCCCCCTGCTCTGGGAGCTCTTCTCCTGTCCTTTCAGTCTGTTAACAAAACAAAACACAAAACAAAACAAAATCCAACAACTGAAAGGCGCCGGGCAACTGGCCGCATTGGCTGCCTTAACCCTGACACGAACGGTTAAGCTTCCCTGGAAGAAGGGCTCGGGATGCTCGAAAGCTGAGGCCGCACGATGGCGGCAGAGCTGCACCGGCGCCATCGCGCGCTGCTCCCGGGAGCTCTTCCCCCGCCCGTTTCCTCTGAAAAAAAAACAAAAACAAAAAAACCAACCAGTTAGATCCAGTCACCAAGGAACATGGCCAATGGCTGTGGGGCTGCAAGGTGGCCAATGCCCCCTGCTCTGTGAGCTCTTCTCCGAATTTTTCTTCTGGAGAAAAAAAAGGCCCCAAACCCAATAAACTTAATTAAAGGCACCAAGAAAAACAAAAAAAAACAAAGCCAATCCTCACTTCAGTCGAGGCGCCAGGAAACATGGCTGATGGCCGCAGGGGCTGCACCGAGGCCAAAGGGCCTGCCCAGGTGAGCTCTCCTCCCACTCGTTGATTCGGGGGGTGGGGGTGGGACACCAAGCAACTTGGCTGCCCTGTCATTTCGTCAATTATCAGGCTTCCCTGAAACATTGTCTTGGAGTGCTCTAAAACATTAGCCGCACGATGGCAGTAGAGCGGCACGAAGACCAAGGGCCCCGATGCCGGGAGCGCTTCTCCCGTCCGTTTTGTCTGAAAAAAAACCGCAACCTCGTAGCTCAAATCACAGGGAAACATGGCGGATGCCAGTAGGGCTGCCCAGAGGCCGAGCGCCCTGCCAGGTGAGCTCTTCCACCGCCCCCTTTATTCTGGTAGTGACCCAACGATTTAGTTAAAGACACCAAGAAACGTGGCTGCTTCACCGTTTCAACTGTAAGGCTGTACTGAAAGTGCGTCTCGGCGCTCCCCAAAACTATTTCCGCAAGATGGCAGTAGTGCTCCACGGAAAACCCCTAGGCCCAGCTCCCACGTGCTCTTCCCCCGCCTTTCCTGTTTGAAAAAAACCTCCCAACAATTTAGAGACAAGAGAGCCCAGTATATTGATAATGGAAATCTTTAATAAACTGTTTGACGGACAGCAGCCTAGCGCCTGAAAACCTCTCCATCCGGAGCAAAGAAATTCCATGATTTTTATAGTACAAAGAAGAGGGCTTGTTCAGGGAGGGATATTCTAGTCACTACATTTGTATCAGCTTTGCAGAGTAAAGGGGCAGGCGGGCAGAGCACAGCTGCAGATGCTCTTTGGGGTCCCAGCAGCAAGCCCACAGACATTTCTGACTAATTGGGCACGCAGCCTCTGGAGAGGTCCTGGGAGAGCCCAGAGAGGGGAGGGAGGGACAGTAACTGCTAGCAGGGGTTAAAGGCTGTTTGAACCCAGGTGGAACACTTCTTGGTAAGCTAGGCTATCACACTCTGCTCCCCCTTTTCTGTAGGGAGGGGGATTTCAGCTGAAATCAAACAGGTGCAAACTATCCACTTACTAAGTGTTCTTTTAGCTGTAAAAATCCTACCCGGCCTTTCTATTATTATTATTTTATCACCACTACCTAATATTTTCCTCGTAACCTGACGTTTGCTCCATGGAGGCATAAGCCCCAGACCTCCTGTTTAAGAAGAAGAGATTATGGGGACCTCAAAGCTGGTGGGAGGTCATTTATGGCCGTCCCACGCCATTTCTAGGCTCCCCGAGGTTCCGTTTCAGTCTTTGTCCTTGGATGTCTTCCATGGGGCGTGGAACCTGTCTGGTCATCTCTGTGGATTCTCCCGAATGGACGACATCATGAAACAGAGACAAAAGTGAAGCCGGGAACGAATGCATTTTACTTGGGCTTGCAATCGGCGCTCATGGAAACATTTGCAACTGCTCAAGCCGGGACGTTGTCATTTCCCTCACATGCATGTGACAGCTGGACCGGAGAAGACCAGGTACGAGTATGTACCTGTGGTCGTGTGGGCAGTGCACATTGAAGACATTGTGGACTTCCAGAAGAGTATTCCAAGCTGTTGCGTAGAGATCCAGCCAGGGCATCATAAAAGTGAGCCTGGTGAGGTTTGGGCCCAAGAAAAGGACAGCGTGTGTGGTACGGGGTCAGCGAGAACGGGGACGACCCCAAAGAGATGGCTTGACACCCTGCCTGCAACGGTGGGCTCACACACACTGCTGATGCCGAGTATCGAGAGAGGTCGCAACGTACATTGGCAGGGAAGACTTAGAACACACTTGTTGGAGTTCATTCTGATGCCTGGCGACTCCTTGGTGTAATTTTGAGTCATTGCTATTTTGAAAATAAGTCAGACCTTTCTTCCAAGATTGGGGGAATCAAGCCTTGAACCTGCCCTTAGCTGTGGAGTATGACAGTACTTGCACCCCCGGGACTCCAGGCCAAGCCAGCACAGGCAGAATGTGAGGGCCTTTGCTTCTGACTCTCTCGATGCGTGCAGACATCCATTGTTAGAGTCTTACCGAAGTTATAGGGAAATGGTGAGATCAACAGACAGAATTTTCTGAGTAAGTGAGGTCCCTCTGTTCCTCGTTGATATAACGAAAGTGTTTTTATTTTCAAAACATCTTTGGTCATTTTAGAAGATGGGAGGGATAGGCTGAATCGTGATACCTAAAAGAATCGGTCAGCACTCAGAGAGTTCTGTGGGTAGCACACCCACAAGAACGAATAGTATAGAAGGAAGACTGCGCTCCAAGCTCTGCCCTAGGCATTGATGGAAAACGGGGCCCTAGAGATTACTGGAATGCCAACTGAAGCAGGAAGACAAATGTGTCCTGAAAACGTTTCCAATATCGCGCTTGAGAAGCTCATTTGTCTGTGCTTCCAATCGGGAAGTCTGGCAGCTCCACAACCGACTGGAAGAGATGGATCCATCCCAAAGGGAATTAAGATACGATGGAACAGAAATCCCACATCAGTGAAATGCTGCTGAAGATAATTCAAAAATGGCTGCAGCAGTGTGGCCACAGAGAGCTGCCATAATGTCTGTAGGGGACATGGGACAAGGGACGTCATCACTGGTGCCAGGTGGACTGCGCTAAAAGCAGAGAGAAAGGTCTTTATGCAGTCTTGACTATGCAGCGGCATTTGACTGTGGATCATAGCACATTGGATCGCCTTGCGACTAATGGGACCTGCAGAGCACTTCCTTGTGCTGAGGGGGGCCCTGAACATGGACCCAGAGGGCAGCCATGCGAACAGAACAAGGGAGTCCATGCGTGGTCTACGTCAGGAAAGGTGTGCTCCCGGCTTGTGCCCTGTTACCAGACACAGTCTGTTTGCTGAACAAATCACACGAGAGTCTGGGCCAGATGAAGAAGAATGTGCCTTTGAGATTGGAGAATGAGGGCTTGAAGCTCTTAATGATGAACATAAAGTTTATAACTCTGTATGGATTATTCACTTCTGTGGAAAGAAAACCAAAACCTCCAATCACGACAAACAGAGAGAAGATCGAGTTATCAATGATTTCATTTTACGTGGACTCGCAAGCAATGCTCATGGAAATAGCAGTCAAGCAATGAAAGGATGTTGCATTTGACAAATGTGTTACAAAACAAATCTCCAGTCTTAAAGAGCAAAGATGTCATTTGGAGAGTGACGGTGTGCCTGACCTAAGCCGTGCCCATGCTATTTTCAGTACCCTCATATATATGTGCCGAGTTTTTCAGCGCATTTTTAATACAGTTTTTGTGGTACAAGTAGGTGACTGCTGAGATTTGCGTCAGCTTACACACAAGTGTATATGGTAGCAAAAGTTGGAATATGCAATTAAATTATGGCATTGACAAAGACTATAGAAGATAAACAACAGGACACTGGTAATTATCTATTTCTAAGTCTAAGTTTGTACAACAAGAAGGAATCTAATGACTGACTAGTTCACACAGCAGGAAAAACTCATGGAACAGTAAATATTGCCGAAGGTGCTTCCCCTCAGCGAAGGCTGCCAGTCCAGTGTCAAGGAAGCGGAAAGTGGGGCCCTCAAACAAGACAGGCGGCGTAGGGCAGCAGCAGTCAGTAGGGGTGGGAACTTAGCAAAGCAGGCCCTATCGGATCTTGAACTCGAGCTGTACGCATCAGTAGTGCAGCGAAGCAGGTTTGGAAGGCGCTTCAAGCTCCAGCACTACGATTCACGGCTTGGCTTGGCCCCCAGGTAGCGCAGCACGTGGTCTGACCACAAGGGAGGAACAGAGACACAGAAAGGATCGCGGTTGCCCTTCAATCAAGCTGTGGCCTGATTAAGCTCTGCCCACATGTTCCTAGGGAGACCTAATTGGCACACTAACCCTCTCAACCCTGGTCAGAGAATACGAATGATACCCCCGACAACATGGATTGATGCAATGACTGACTGAACTCCAAGAAAAGAAAGATTATGATTACGGTGTAGAAGGGGCCAGTGTTTTGTTCTGCTGTAAATAAGGTCACTATGAGTCCGAAATCACTCAATGACCCCGAACAACATTTATCTGCCAAAAAGTATGGTTCAATAGATTCAAATAATAGCCATTGAACAGTTTACATTTTCTGACCATAATCCAATATGTTTAAAATTAATTTATGAGACATGGCCAAGAAAGAAACTTTCAAAATAAGGAACATAGCTGTAGACGTCTTTCGAATAAAATAGAAGATCAAAAGATAATGTGCACAATGTCCAGCATAAAAGAAAAAAAAAGATTTGATGCCTGCAGATACTTTATTCCAAGAAAAACTTTTACCCACAAACGCCTTTTTATTATAAAGGAGTTTTTAAAATTAAATAAAACAAAATAGCGAACCAATTGTTAAACCATCTTATTGGGATATAATTCACATATCATACAAATCAATGATAATGAATCTGCTTTACTAAATGTTAATAGTCTCAGGAACTAGAAGGACTGAGTCCATTGTTATACAAATCAAGTCAGAGTCAGTCGAGTCCTCTCAAAAAAACTTTATAAAGTTAAAAAAAATTACCAAAAGAACTGCAGAAAAGACCGAATTCTTTTCTACCCTGGCAGGACACCTGAGGTGCCAGTTGCTCTACTCTGACCCACAGTGGGTGAGTTTTTAACCCTCTCCCTCCCTCCTGATGCCCATTAACCCGCGGCACCAGCATCGTTGGGGAAAGGCCGAGTGGGAGCTGGGCTAGGAGCACACGCAGGCTTCCACACCTGGGCCGGAGAGGGTCCCGACTTGCTCATTGCATGCCGGCTGGGTTGGGGAGACTTGGATCTGCCGTGGTGTGACTCCGGGTGTCTGGCTAAGTCTTCATGGGGATCGTGGCAGAGCTCCCCCAGATATCTGGGAGGATTGAGCAACACTGAGCGGGTGCAGAATTACGAGGGCACTCAGCTCAGTAGTCAGTGAACATTTCTCTCCAGGCCCAATACTTAAACTACGAACACCTGCTTGCCCTTAAGCCTAGGCTCAAATAGTAATTGGGTCCAACACTGGCAGGGCGGCCCTGTTGGAGATGGTTTTGGTGAATCCGGTTCTAATTCGTTGGGTCTCCCTTGTTGGGCCGGTTTGGTCAGTATTGCCGGGTAGCCCCTGGTGATTTGGGAGCTAGCCTCAATACCAGGACATTGATGGAGACCATAGTTCATTGTTTGCTGTCTTTGGCTCTTGCTGAGTGTAATCCGGACAGGCGGGCTCTGGAACAGGTGTGTGTGTGGGGAAAACTTGTATTCAGAGTCACACATCAAAAAACCAAGTTAACAGCCAGTATACGATATCTCAGAAGCACCGGCCAATCGCTGCCCATTTGTGAAATAAATGGACATGCAGGACATGCAGCAGGGCACAGATAGGGGCTCAGAAGAGCTCCTGCAGCAAGAGAGGACCATGAGTCCTCCCAGGAGGCGGGGGGGGGGGGGGGGGGGGTCACAGCATTGGCATCCAGTTACTGGAAGGGACTGCAGGAAACATTACCAAGGATAGAGAACAAGCCCAGGACCTAATTCAAAAACTCAGGAAAGCTTTCAAAGACCATTTGGACAAAATGAATGAAAAGTGAGAAATAACCCAACCCCTTCACAGAGAAATACAAAAGACAAATACCAAAATATTAGCCCTGGATAACATTGTGAATGAACAAAAGAGTAAAATTGGAACAATGGAAACAGGAATCAAGTGATCTCAAAAAGAACAAAATATTTAAAAAATCAAGTTGTTAAAATGACCCAGAAAACCTATGAATATTATGGGACAATAAAATACAGAGAAGAAATAACTACCAAGCACAAGTAACTACTCAGAAAGTCCAGAGAACCCCAACAAATGATCTTGGAAAGCTAATGATTGTGTTTACCACCATAAAGATATTTATAGGCAATACTGTTAAAAAAGAAAAGAATTCATAAAGGAAATCACGTTGACATAGTAATGAAACATCCAACAGTAAGACAATCCTGAGAGCAGAATGGCAAGAAAGAACAATTACATATAAAAATCTACCAATTAGAAGGCCAGACGCTTACACCAAAATCATTCAGGAAAGAAAGCATTGCATTGGAACAATATCTTCAAAAATGTAAAAGAAAACCAATACAAGAAAGACCCAACACTGCCAACGGAGAGTCCTGTATCCTGCAACATTATTCCTCAAAGATGAGAAAGAGTTAAAAACATGTACCACCCCCCAAATTCCAACCTAACTGCCATCAAGTCAATTCTGACTTCCTGTGAGCCTACCGAGCTGGGGAATGCTGCCTTCTGGGTTCCTAAGACTATAGCTCTGTATGGAAGCAGACATTGTCGTCTTTCTCCTGAGGAGCAGCTGGTCGCTTCAAACTGCCCAACTTCAGGTCGGCAGCCCGACTCCTAACCATGATGCCACCAGGGCTCCTGGAGAAAGGAGAGAGATTGATAAAATCCTGGCCACCTATATGCAAACTAGTCAAGGAATTCTATGATGGAAAATCTGTAATAGCAAAGCTATGAAAAATTTCAGGAAAAATTTATTATGGAAAAAACATTTTACTCAAGTAATAAAGTGAAACAAGGAATCATAGAAACGAGGATAACCAAGAAGAGAGAGAACAAAATAGAAAACAGTCAAATGGAAAAAGTATTGAACTATTCATACAATACACACATTTGTAAAGAAAACCACACACACACACACACACACACACACACACACACAAAACAGGCTGAGGCCCGGTGGCATAAGTGGTTGAGTGCGTAACTGGCTCACTGGCTTGGTGGTTCAAATCCAGCAGCTGCTCTCCAGGAGCTAGGCTGAGTAGCAACCATGATCACCAGAGGGCAATGATGCCCCCCCAAAAAAACCAAAACAATCTTCACAGAAAAAATAAAATCTGAGCAAAACAAATAAGATGAAAAGATTATAAACAAGCCAGGCGTTAAAATGAAAAATAGATTATTGACAAGACAACCGATAAAAGTCAAAGGCATACACCACGAACACCAGCCTGTGTGATCCAAGCATTGTAAATAATATATCTAAAACCCAAGGAGGGGATGGTATCGGAACTTAAATTGTGAACTTGTACTTTGCGCAAAGTTATAGATGGCAGTGGAAACCCAAAATCTGTTGTAGGGTCCACACATCGATCACGCCTCTTTTGCGGCCCTTCTGACCATATTTGAGGGGTGTGAATTGCTGGGGGGGTGGTGGTTCATCTCACAGTCAAATGGGCATTGAGAGGAACGGATGCAATTATGAAAAAAAAAATCAAAGACAAAAGCTGAGCACAAGGGACTGGGCTTTTATTTAACGATGGAGTTTTATTGGAGTTTTATTTACAAGAGGTTTATAAATACATAGAACTAGAGGGGACTGTGTGTGAGTCTTGGAGCTCCTGCGCTCTCTGAGAAACACCTAGGAGAGGGTCGGCATGGGGGACACAAAAGGTGTACATTGCTCCTTAAAATTAAGGGACAAAAGAAGCAGTGATCTTAAAGCTAAGCATCCCTTAACTGCGCGCGAGGAGGCAGGCGCCTGTAGGAAACTAGTGTATATTATTAGCATTTTAATGGTGGGTACTTGTGGAGTAATTGTCTTCCCTGGAATATGTGTTTGGGCACTCTTGCTTGTCTCCGATGGTGGAGGTGTGCTTTGACACGAGTGCTGGTGTGCCGAGCCCTGTGGTCACAAGTGTAGCCAGCACACCACATGCACTTTCTTCCAGGTCTGCAGTTTCCCAGAGATTCCTGTGTTGTAAGACAGCATTGTACAATTGACTATGGCAGACGTAATTAGGGTAAAAATGAAATATATTCTGATCTCACTTGTTTATCCTTTTAATTTTGCTTCAGATTAAAACAAAGCAAAAATAAATTGAAGGGAGAAAACATATAGGTCAAGCTAGATTAAAATTGGTCACCTTATCACGATCTACCTTTTCATCCATTTGAAATTTGTTCTGGCTTTTTAATTTTTTCTGCTGTCTTTTGTTTTTTTGGGGGTTTCTTTGCATCACTGCCCTCTGATGGTGGGAGTAGGGGGCCCAGCCTTTGCTCCTGTGGAGCTGGAATTGAACCTCCATCCCAGTGGGCTGCAGTCCCATGCACAACCACCACGCCACTGGGGTTCAGCCCGTCTACTGTCTTTTGATTGAGGTTTATTTCTAATTCATGATGTTATTGTTGTTAGTTTAATTTTTGTTTTTTTTTCTCCAAAGCTATGTATTTAAAATGAAAGAAAATTAAATAGTTTTATTTGGGGCTCTTACATCTCTTGCTGCAATCCATACATTCATCCATTGTGTCAAGCACATTTGCAAATATTCTGTCATCATCATTTTCAAAGCATTTTCTTCCCACTTGAGCCTCTGATATCAGCTCCCCATTTCCCCCTTCCCTACCCTTTTGTTTTCTTTTAAAATTGTTTTTTGTATTTATGAAATCCAGGATAGATAAATGTAAAGAGATAGTAGCTGGATTATTGGGGGTATGTCAGGGTAGTTTTGGGGGGAAATGGGGTGCTAATAACAATGAGTATGAGAACGAATATGTTCTAAACTTGATTGTGGTTATAATTCTACAACTTTTCATAGTGTGCTTGATCTATTGAATGGTATAGCTTGTGAATTATATGCCAAGAAGACTTAAAAATTGCAACCTGGAAATCGTATGAGGTGGTTGTGCTCTGTCCTTTAGGAATGCAGTCAATGACGATGAGTTTTGCAGGAGAAGGTTTTGTGTTACAGCAAAGAGATTGTGCAATCCAGCCAAAGACAATCAAGAACTAGAATAAATAGCCTCTGTTTTTTCCTGTGTCAACGATCAATTTTGAATGTACATTAAAAAGCTTTGAGCTCAAAAAGTAAAAACAGAATGATGCCAACAAAATCATATCTATCAGTAACAATACCAAATGTAAGTAAACAGAATTCACCTATTAAAAGACAAAGATTAAAAGAATGGATAAGAAAAAAGTAACCTTTAATTTACTGATTCTAAGAAACACAATTTATATATAAAGATAAGCAGATAAAAATGAAAGGATGCAAAAATATATCAACCTAACAGCCATCAAAAAAAGCTAAAGGAGCCATCTCAAGGAAAAGTGAATGACATAATGAGAGACAAAGAAGGTCATAAATATGATAGTTGAACAAGAAACCATAAACATTTAATATATATGCACCAAGTGAAAGCATAAAAGTACATTAATCAAAATCTTCCAAAAACGAAGAGACAAATCACATACAATATTACATGAGACTTCAAAACATCACTCAACTACAGATTGATGGACTAGAAAGAAAATCAACAATGATATAGAAAGACAACACAATCAACTTAATCATATATATAAACACTTAACCCAACCAAAATTAATATCACTTTCTTTTCTAGTGCTCACGGCACTAGGTCATGTTTTAGGGCATAAAGCAAGCAACTGTAGATCCTTAAGCACAGATACTACAAACCATCTTCTCAAATGGCAATGTTGTAAAATTGGAAATCAACTGTAAAATGATCGACATAGAAGGCAACACTTAAAAACCATGGGGTAATTGAATAAAGGACACAATAGATTCCTTGAGACTAATGAGAGAGAAAATACATTTCAAACAGAGGGAAATAGCTGCACATATTAATTGGGAGATTAAATAATTGAACACATCAAGTATAACAATTGGAAAAAGTCCAACAAAACAAACTATCCTACTAGAAGAAAAGAAATAAAAAAGTAAGGCAGAAGAAAGTGAATCAGAAAAATTTTAAAACTATTGGAAAAATCAGTAAGACAAGAAGGGGGAAGCTTCCAAACAGATTAACCAAATTCATGTACCACTGGGAAACCTAACAAAGGAAATGAATGAGACAAAGCAAATTTGACAAGAAAAGAAATGAATGTATGTTATTACCACAGAATCAAATGAGAAAAAGGAGCAATACCAATACTATGAAAACATCATATTCCAACAAATTTGAAAATCTAGACGATATGGATTAATTGCTAGAAATGCATTATTTTACCTTAATAACTACAGACTGCAGAAATTTTCAATAAGCCTATATGTCAGGAGAAGAAATAGATGTAGTCATTAAAAACTCTCAAGCTCACTTCACAAAGTCCATGTCCAATTTCCCAAGGGGACATTCTATCAAACATTTAGAGAAGCATTATCAACAGTTTGGCATAAACTATTTCACAATATACAAATGGACAGTATATTACTAAACTCATTTTATGAAGCAACTCCCACTCTGATATGTAAGCTAGCAGACGTCACTAGAATTGAGAACTAGAGACCAATATCTCTAATGAATATAAGCACCAAGTTCTTCCAGAGGATCTTAGCTGCCATCATTTAGCAAAGCATCAACAAAAACATTGTCAAGTGGGATTGAAACCACATGTGGAAGGATGGTTTAATATTAGTAATTCACCGCATAAACAAAATAAAGAAGAAACATGATTATATCAGTTGTAGCAGAGAAGGCATTTGTTAAGATTTAAAATCTATTCCTAATATACACAATGAAATAGAAATAGAGGGGAATTTCCTTGCACCTCACTTAAGGAACAAAATAGAAAAAAAAACCACATTTCCTCTTCACACATTAACTAGATAGGGTTGCTCCTTTTCACCACTTTTATTTCATATAATCTTGGAAGTTTTATCTAGAGAAAGGAGACAAAAAAAATATGAAAGGTCTACATGGGCACAGAAGAAATAAAACTCACTTCTCAGGTGGCATGTCTCAAGGAGCCGGGAGCTGGTTCTTGAGGCAGTGGGAGGTTGGGTCGGTGGAGAGTGTATCTAGCACACAGATGAGGGTAGGTTGTGATTAAAGAAGTCAGTCTGGACTGGGTGCAAAAAAGAAAAGAGTCGTATGTCTTTTGAATGTTTTGCTCTTAAGCTAAATAGCCTAAGCTCTTGGGGGCCGCTATCGCTTTCTCTCTGATTTCCTTCCATCTGATGGAGGGGCTGTGCTTTGGAGAAAAGAATAGGCTGGGACCATCTGTCTCTGTCGGCTCCTATTGGAAGATGAGTATGGTCTTAGATTTGTGCGAAGTGACCAGATTTTAACATTGGTAAAGCGGGACACCATTGACCATTGGGGGCGGAGGGATATATTCCCTTCCCATTCTCCCGCCGTTCCCTAGCTTGTCGTGCATTCTTTCCAAAAATCGGGACTTTTAAAAAATGCCACGGGACACAGGAAAGATTGTTTATAATCGGGAGTTTCCTGCCAAAAGTGGGATGTCTCGTCACTTTATGACCATACAAAATGTAGACAGATTTATGAACAGGATGTAAAAATTGTGGGCAGATTGTGGTGTACAAGACTCAGGATGTTTGGGGTTGGGGCCTCTGAAAGCTAAAAATCCTTATTTTCTTGTCCAGTGGTCACTCTTTCATATCCCCCCTGTGAGCACTCACAATTCCCTCTGAGGGAATCCTTTGCTTCAGAGCGAGGCATGCTGGACTATTGTGCTCTGAGAGGACACAAGGCCTTAGGCGTGGTTGACCCACCTTCTCATGTTCAGAAGAGGATACGTGTTTTGTGAGTGGTTTGCAGTCTGTAAGGAACACATCTTCCCTTACAGAAAAATAATGGCATGTGGAGGCCAGGAGCCAAGAACTTTTCCCTGATATTTTTTGGGGGACCCTGGATCTCCTAGTAGTATGTGTATTAGAAACTAGTAGATTCTGACCCAAAAGCATGACTGTAGTTTGCCTAAGCAGTGAGCCTCTCCATTTTGCTGCACTCTGGAAGAGTCCAGTGTCTACCAGGGTCTCTATGTGACATAGGTCCTACAAGGAGGATGAGGGTTTGTCCGGATCAGGGGTGGGGAGGGGGCCTTGCTCATTTGAAAGAGTGGGAAGTTACATTGACTATAATGTGCGCAGATGCTGTACCACACCACACAGCCACACATCTGTCCTTCACAAAGACTTGGGGACTTGATCTGGGCTGGGCTGGGCTATTTTCTTGTTATATAATTACTACCTGACATAAAGCTCTCTCTTACACATATATGAGTGACACTGGATTATTTTCTCTAGTCAACGTGCTCTAACACAGATGCTAGTGAGTGTGAACACTTCTTCATATGCTTGTTGGCTACCTGAATGCCTGTCTGGATTTTTAAATTTTTATTGTGAATTAGGTGGGAGGATATAGATCACATAGTCAATTTTGCATTTATTAATTTAAGTTACTTATCAAATCTCTCAATAGCTCTCCATGCTCTCCTTTTTTCTCTTAGCCCTCTTGTAGAATTCTATCTTTTTCACCCAAGTTATCATCTATCTACTCTTTGTCGTATTGCTCCATTGTCCTTCCATGTATTGTCAGTTTTTAGGTCAGGAAGTGAGAGACTTTTGACTTTGTTCTTCTTCCATAGTACTTTAAATATCCTCGATCTCTTTCCTTTCCATTAAATTCAGTGATTATTCTTCCCATCTCTTTCAAGAATAATGCTAGGATCTGGATCATGATTGTATTATGTTTGCAGATTGTTAGGAGTAGTATTGACCTTTTTAGAAAGTAATTTTCACAAGTTGTTATCTATGAACGTGTTACATTCTCCCATATATCTAGTTCTCTTGGTTTCGTTTAGTAGCATATATTGATTTTCTTTGTACAAGCCTTTTTGTTTCCTGGTTAGATTTATTCCTAATGGTGTCATCTTTTGTGTAGCTATCATAAATGGTATTGTTCTCTTGATTTCTTTTTCAGAGCTCTTTTTGTTAGTATATAAGAATCTGATTAATTTTTGTAGGGATCTCTTGTACCCAGCCACATTGCTGAATCTAAAATTATCTCCAACAATTTCTTATTGAGTATTTGGGGTTTCTTTGTGTATAGAATCTTAACACCAGAAAGTAGAATCATACTTCTTCCTTGCCAATTTGGATGCTTTTGAATTGTGCTGTTAATAGAGTTGGCTAAGTCTTCCAGTAAAATGTTAACTAATATTGATGATTAAGCACATCTTTGTCTGGTTCTGTCTTGCAAGAGGAATGCACTCAGATTCTCCCCATCTCATGACTGAGATATAAATCACTAGTTTTGCATATATGGCCTTTATTGGAAGATTTCCCTTCTATTCATATTTTGTTGGATTTTTTAATATCAGGAATGGGTGTTGTATTCTGTCAAATACCTTTTCTGCATCAATTTATATTACCATGTAGTTCTTACCCTTTGTTTTTTTTTTTTTTTAATTCATTTTATTGGGGACTCATACAGCACTCATCATATTGTATACATACATACATATGTTGTGTCAGTAGTTACATCTTTTCTGGGATGGGGTGGGGTTTGTTTTTTTAATATGGTGGATTATATTGATTTGTTTTTGTGATGTTAGACCACCCTTGTATGTATGAATCCCCACTTGGTCAGGATGTGTTATGTTAAACATTTTATTGAATTCTTTTGACTAGAATTTGTTGAGAATTTTTATATTTTTGTTCAGACAGGTTATTGCTCTGTAGTTTTCTATCTTGGTAGTGTCTTTGCCTGGCTTTGGTATCAGGGATATACCCACTTCATAAGATGAGTTTGGAAGATCTCCATCCCTTTCTGTAATCTGGAATAGTTTATGGAGAACTTGTGTCAACTCTTCTCAGAAAGCTTAGTAGAATTCCTGAGTGAATTGATCCAATCCTGGACTTTATATATTTGTTGTGGGGTGGGAGTTTTTGAAATGACATGATCTATTTATTATTTTGTTGTAGATTTGTTGAGGTTTGGCATAAAGGTCAGGTATTGGGTTGCTAACACCAAGATCAATAGTTTGAAACCACTAGCTGATCTATGAGAGAAAGATGAGGCTTTCTACATACTAAAGAGATACAGCATGAAAAAAAAGAAAAAGTTAGTTTTAGAACTCACAGGGGCCTTCTACTCTGATTTACATGGTCACTGTTTTAGTCCAGGTAGACTGGAGAAACAAATTCATAGACACGCATATGTATGTAAGGGAAAGGTTTATATACAAGAAGAATGGAACATTGAGAAACATCCCAACCAG
This sequence comes from Nesogale talazaci, assembly GCA_004026705.1. NCBI lineage: Eukaryota > Metazoa > Chordata > Mammalia > Afrosoricida > Tenrecidae > Nesogale > Nesogale talazaci. The sequence continues at coordinate 22,360 of PVJH01021552.1, read as the reverse complement.
TCCAGTCTAAGGTCACAAGTACGATACTAGCCTATACGTCCAACGCCAGTCCATAAAGTCCCCTTCCGACTTACAAAGTCATAGGCCAGTGGGTGCAGAGTCTTGTGTGTCCGATGGCAGGAGAAGCAGCAAAAGCATCTCAGCACTGGCAGGAGTCTCTGTGGATCCTCTGGCTTCAGAGGTCTGGTTCCATCAGGGTAAGGCCATGTGGCTTCTCCTCCAGCTTCTCCAGTTCCTCTATGCTGCCATCTTGTTTTGCCAGTCAAACGTCTCCCAACAACTAAGGAGTGGTCTCTCATCTCCACGAGGGAAATATTGTGAGATTTCTCAGAATTCTCAGAGAAAGCCATGCCCACAGAGGTCTCATTGACTATCTCCAGACTGACAGGCTAGACTCCACCGCTAGACTTCAAATCATGAAATTGACATCAAATACATGACTGCCACAGTCACTATGAGCTAGTATGAATTCTATGAGAGCAAATTTGGTTTTGGGGTGGGAGCATGTTTCTAGAAATTTTTCCATTTCATCTACTTTTTCAGATTTGTTGGAGTACAGGCTTCCATAGTATTGTGCTATTATCTTTTTTATTTCAGTTGATTCCATTTTGATTTAACTCCCTCTTTTAATTTGTGATATTTATACTTTCTTCTTTTTCCTTATTAGATTTGCCAGTAATTTGTCAATTTTAATAATCTTCAGAATAACCAATGTTCAAAATTTATTAAGACTTGCTTTGTGTTCCTTCCATTTGAGAATATTTCATGTACACTGGAGAATAATGCATATAGTGTTGTTGGGTAAAGTTCAAATTGATTAATTTTATTAATTTATGAATTTCATTTACGTCGTCTGTATCATTACTGAATTTTTATCCTGATATGCTCTTCTTCCTTGGGAATAGTGTCTTAGTGCCTGTTATTATTATTGTAGTATTATCTGTTTTTCTCTCCAACTTTATTAGACTTTTGTTAATGTGTTTTGGGGGTTTCTTTGGGTGCATAGATATATTTTATGGTTATGACTTCTTGTTCTATTGTCCCTTTAGTCATTATGTAGTGTCCTTATTGGTCTCTGCTGATATATATTTTCCCTTGAAGTTTTTTTTATCAGATATTAATATTACAACTCTTACTTTTTTCTAATGGCATTGGTTTGATATATATATATATATATTTTTTTTCCATCTTTGATTTTTAGTCTATTTTTATCTGTATGTGTAAAGTGGGTTTCTTGTAAGCAGTTTGTTAATAAATCCTGTTTGATATCCATTATGCTACTTTGTTTCTTGACTGATGCATCAATACATTTGCATTCAGTGTCATTCATATGTGTGGAATTATTGCTTTCATTTTGCTGGGCGTGTTTTAATTAATTAGTTTACTTGATTTTTATCATTTTGCCATCATCCAATTAACACATCTCATATTTCATTAGTTCAATCACATTCATAATAGTTTTGCAACCATTGCCAATCCCAATTCCTGGATATTACTGCGTCCTTGTATTTGTTGTTGTTAGCTCTCCGTTTTCTACCCACCTGCCCTGCACATCCCTTTAGAAATGTTGATCCTATTGTCTTCTCAATAAGTTTACTTAGTCTGAGTTTCCGTATGTGTATAGGAAAACATACAAAATCAAAGCAAACACAAACAATCCAACAACAATGACAGAATGAAATGAAGAAAAACCTCAATTGAAAAACAAAGTAGACAGTATTAAAGACAGTAACACTTATACATTGAATCAAGAAGGAGATCAAATGGCAAGGTGTTACATTTGACCTAACTCCAACAGAACTAATCTGTCTGATAGAAAGACCTTTCCTCCCCTTGCTCCATAGTCAGGGGATTAACTGGAGGCTTAATCTCATTGCAGGACCATTTAATTGGTTTTTGAACTTTCACTATGAAAAAATAGACTTCGTAAAATTTGGTGTTCATAATTTTGATTCAATATCCGCCCCTCCATTGTGTTTGGTTTTTATCATTTAAAATTTATGGATCCTGTAGGCTGGTGTGGACTTAACAGATGCCTCTACTATGTATTTTATTTATTTATGTCCTAAATTTCTTTTCTATATATATTAATTTATTGGGGGTTATTACAGCTCTTAGAACAATCCATACATCAATTGTATTAAGCACATTTGTACATATGTTGCTATCATCGTTTTCAAAACATTTTCTTCCTATTTGAGTCCTTGGTATCAGCTCCTATTTTTTTTCCACCCTTCCCAACCCTCCCTTGGTAGATTATTATTTTTCCCATATCTTACACCAGGGGTGCTTACACATTTTCAGTATGCAAACTACTTATAAAATGATCTAACAACTACAAAAATGCAAAACATATATTTATATTTATTTGTTTATTATGTGTATTCATAAATGCATTGAGGATTCTTTATATGTACAATGTATGTTTATGTACCTTGCATAACCTCATGAGTCCACATTGCACAACACAACACAATTAACTAGGTACATTTTTTGTCATTACCCAAATATACTCTGATGACTTGCACTGAATGAAACGAGCCAGGGACGCATATTCCAGACAGTAGCTGCTAACGGCCAACCTCAAGCACACTTCCAAATGGTCATCAGTCATGGTGGAACTGTACTTGGACTCCATGATCTTTATGTGGGAAAACGGTGAGTCACATAAATAAGTAGAACCGAATAATGCAGGCAAGGAGCTAGCATTTTTTCTCATGTTTGGGCACTTTCATACTGCATGCAAGTTCCAGAACTGTTCATGCACTCTAGACTTCAGCTGAATGTTGGCTTGTAGTGTCAAAATCTCCCATTCCATATGAAAGTGTTATTTTTTTGTCTTTATACTTGATCCAACTCCCCTACTCATTTTAATACCCTTTCTTACATTTAAGAGAAAAAACAAGGTCTAAAAATTGGCAATAACTTAGCTTGTCAATATTGTTGCACTTAGCGCAGCTTACACCTTTTTTTTAATGCCATGCAATCTACCGAGACTACATTTGTGATTGATTAGTAGATCACAATTGACATATTGAGTACTCCTGACCTAGAGGATAACCAGGCAGACTTCAACAAATTGGAAAGACAATCAAATAATATAATTAGAGAAGCTGAAGAAAACCTGAAAACCATGTCTGATGCTATGAAAACATTAGAATAATTGGACTACCAGAACGAGAGACAATGAAGTCAACAGCAAATATAATGAGGAAATTATTGGAGGAAAACTGCTCCAGCTTAATGAATGAAAGCCGGCAACTATTCAGGAGGCTGAAAGAACACCAGCTAGATTTCATATCTATCAGCAGACACTATAAAGAAGAGGAATGAAGTAGCGTATTCCTAAAATTGAAGGAAAACAATGCTACCCAAGAATACACTATCCAGCCAAATTATCTATTACAATAGATGAGAGTTAAGAGTCTTCCTGGACATGGAAAAGCTCAATTAATGTGTTACAAGAAACACAACCTTGCAAAAGATCCTTGCCAACCCAATATGGGCTGAAGAACAACACTCACTGAACACAAATAAGAGACCGACACATAGAACAATGCCCCTAAGCGGTCAACAAAGAGAAAACAGCGCCCAAGATAGCATTAGCTCAGTAGTGGAAAGAAGACAAGAATGAAACACACACACACACACACACTGCACTGATAAGAAAGGGAGGTAGGAAAACATTCAACACAAAAGGTACAAGATGACACCAAAGAACCCACAGATGGATGTAGTAACCCTGAATATTAATGGACTAAACTTAGACATTAAAAGGCAGAGGCTAGCAGACAAGCTTAGAAAACACAACCTGTTGATCTGCTGCCTACAAAAAACCTATCTCAAGAGTACAGACAAAAAGAAGCTGAAAATTAACGACTAGAGAAAAACATAATGAGCAAACGGCAAATCAAGAAATGCAGGAGTTGTAATCCTAATCTCACACAAAATTGATCTCAAAGTGTGAGCCGTAACACGAGACAAGGAGGGACACTCTATAATGCTCAAGGGAACAGTAGGCTAAGAATCAGTGAGCATGATAAATACATACAAACCCAGTGAGAGACCTGTGAAATTCATCAAGCAAACGCTCCAAAAGATGGAAAAAGAAATCACAGGCTCAATTTCTTTTCAGGCACCATTTAACATACTCAAAGATGGACCACATGCTGGGACAGAAGTCGAATATGTGTAAATTCAAGCATATGGAGATCATACAGATATCGCTCTCCAATGACTATGCCCTAAGGCTTGAATACAATAAAAGGACATTTGAGAAATTAAGGACAAACAATTGGAGAATGAATAACTTTATATTGCAAATGAAGTGGGGTACTGGCCCATATCAGAGATGAAATTAGGAAGTTTTTAGAAAGCCATGAGAATAAGAATATGATGTATCAAAGCCTTTGAGACACAGTAAATGCAGATACAAGACTAACTTTAATAGCAATACATGCAATGTGAAAAAGGAAGACTAATGCTTGATATGGTGGCAAAAAACTTACAGCAATTAGAGCAGAATCAACAACAATTCTACAAGCAAAAGAAAAATAATAAAATCAGGGCTGAGATACAGGAGAGGAAGAGCAAGAAAACTGAAAATATTAATGCTGCTAAAAGTGGTTCTTTGAAAAGATTATCAGAATCGGCAGACTGCTGGCAGAGTGAACCAAAGAGAGGAAGAAACAAATTTCAATAGCAAAGATGAGGGATGAAACAGATGACATTCCAACAGAACCTAATGAAGTCAAAAGGATAATTACCCAGTACTGTGAGGGACTGTACTTCAATGAATTCAACAACTTGGAAGGCATGGACAAATAAATGGAAAAACAATCCCTTCCTAGACTATCCCAGATGGATATAACAGACACAGCAATAGAAGAAACAGACAAGATTATCAGGAGATTACCAATAAAATTTCCCCTGGGCCAGATGGAGAATTCTACCAAGCATTCAGGGAAGAACTGACACCCAGTACTACATGAATTCTTCCAGAGCATAGGAAAAGGCAGCAAACTCCTGAACTCTTTCAATAAAGCGGATAAAACTCTGAGACCTAAAGTGGGCAAGCATTCCACAAGCATTGAGAACTATAGACCAATATCCCTAATAAGCATCAATGCAAAAATTCTTAACAAAATACTTGCCAATAGAATACAAAAGCATATAAAATAATTCACCATTACCAAGTGGGATTCATACCAGGGAGGAAAGACCATTAGCATTGTTTGCCACATTGACTAGAAAAAAATGATAAGAACCACATGATAATATCGATAGATGTGAAAAAAGCACTCAGCAACATCCAACACCCATTGCTGTTTAAAATACACAAGAAGATAGGAATGGAAGGACAATTCCACCATATAATACAAGCTATATATGAAAAAGCCAACAGCCAATGTGGTAGTCAATGGAGCAAAGACAGAAACAATCCCACTGAAAAAGGAGATCTGACAATGATGTCCTTTGTCCCTACTCTTTTTAATATTGTTCTGGAGGTCTTAGCTAACAACATAAGCTATAGAAAAGACATCAAAGGCATTTGTCTGGGGAAGAAGAGGTAAAATTCTCGTTATTCCCAAATGATACCATTTTATATGAGGAAAATCACAAAAACTCCACAAGGGGAGTGCTGCTAGTGACGGAGTTAAGTGACAGATACAGTGGCCAGATGGATACAAGAACAACAAACAGAAGTCTATTGAACAGTTATTCACATCGAACAAGGCTATGGAAGAGGGGATCAAAAAGGTAATTTCCTTCACGCACAAGAATAAACTCAAGGTGGGTCACAGACCTCGAATTAGAACCCCAAACTATTAGGGCCACTAATGAGAGAATTGAGACAAACCTGAGAACTTTGGCATAGGCCAAATACATAGGCTATTGGAAATAAGGAGGACATAGACACAGATGAGGCACAAATTGACATATGGGATATACTAAAGATACAACACCTGTGTACATTGAAAGAATTCACCAAGAGAGTAATAAGAGAGCGCACAGACTGGGAAAACAGCTTTAGCAATGAAACACCTGACAAAATCCTTATTACAAAAATCTATAATCTGCTAGCCTACAATAAGATAAAAACTAATTGCCTGCTGAGGAGGCGGGCAAAGGACTCGAACGGACATTTCACAAGGGCAGAAATCCAAACGGACAATAAAGCTTTGATAAAATGTTCCTGATTGTTAGCCGTAAGAGAAATGCAAATTAAAACAACTATGAAATACCACCTAACACCCTGAAAGATAGCCAATTAAAAAAATCAGAAAGTAACAATTGTTGGATGTGCTATGGTGAGATAGAAGCGCTTGTTCTCTGCTAGTGGACTTGGGAAATCCATTTGATGATCTTAAGAAGGATGGAAATTGAGCTACCATAAGACTCAGCAATCCTCCTACAGGGCATATACCCAGAAGAGGCAAGAAACAGACCATGGTCAGACATCTGTGTTCCAGTGTTCACCACAGGGCAATTCACAATTGCAGCTGTTGCAAACAACCCATATTTTCATCAACGGAAAAGCGGATTAAAAATTATACATACATGCAACAGAGTACTGTGCATCCCTGTGATGAATGCATGTAGCACATAGCCACATGGGATGAATTGAAGGGAATTATGCTAAGCAAAGTAAGCCAAGTTCAAACGGACAAGTACAACGTGAGTCCACTGAGGTAAGCTTAAGAAGCAAAAGGGGCATAGGATAAAAGCTACTACATGCAAGCAATCCTAGAGTGAAGTCTCGGTACTATGGCAGGGGCCAGACCCAATCCAGGGAGACATGGCAGCCAATGAAAGCAGGGGAAAAAAGAGACATGAGTAGTGGGGGAACAGGTCACAAACCCACCCAAGGGAAGGTTATTATCTATATCTCTACAATGAGGGAGAGAGGGACCAGACTTCAACCCAGTGCGCCAAGATGTGAGTGCAACTTATCAGCATGAAGCAGTGAACCAACATAGATGTCTGTGAGGCCAACCCCTATCCCAACTACATGGACTGACACCTCCTTCTCAACCCCAACCCCAAAGAATTCACTTCAGAGGGCAGCACTAAAGCTACAGCTCAGGGACAGAGGCACATCTGATCAGAGCACACAGGAGCAAATGAAGAGGGAAGGAGAGAGAGTGGAGCACATCCTGGCCCACCAAGTCCGGAGGATGATATTCCTCCTCAGAGCAGCCAATGCACAGAGAGGACCATAGGGCCAGTCTCACCACAAGACACAACATCCCTTACTGACCCATAGCACTACAGGGGACAACACTGGAGGCACAGAGTGGGTATTGTGCCCAATCTGACCCCACAATTCCAGGTGAAACACTAAGGACATGCATCGGAGCAGCAAGGGAAGCAAAGCAATGAAGTCCCCGGGGAATACCAAAAAATAGACCTTGGGGACAGAGTGTGGCACCCCATCAGACTAGACCTGAAAACACTCTTTAAATACAACAAACAGATCTTGACCTATTTACAAGCTTTTATTATTTTTTGTTGTTATTTTGTTTTCTTTTGATTTTGTGCTTATTATTTTCTCTCAATGTCTATCTATATAAGGTAGGTAGGATAAGCTATCTGGAGGAGAAAACAATGGGACTGAGGATTTGGGGGTCCATGGGAGAGAGGGAGGCAGGAGAAACTAAGTGGGTTTTAACAAACCTAGGGACAAGGGAACAATTGTGATCTAAAATTGATGGCAAGGAGGGTGTAGGAGACCTGGTAGGGCTTGATCAAGGGCAGTGTAACCTAGAGGGGTTTACAGAAACCCAAATGAAAGCTGAACATGATAGTGGGACAAAAGTAAAGTAAAATGAAATAGAGGAAATAACTAGGAGGGAAAGGACATTTATAGGGTTCTAAATGCAGACATGTACACTTGTATGTATATGCATATATAACCATAGAAAAATAGATCTGTATATTTTTATAAATCTATATAGATTTAATATTAAGATAGCAGACAGATATTAAACTTCAACCCGACTCCCTCAATGCAGGAACACTTTTTCTAATAATCTGACATTCTGTGATGCTCACCTTCCAACATGATTGCTGGTGTATTTCTGACATGTGGGCTTGTTTGCATCTGGGGTCTTATAGGCTTGTTTACCCACAAGCCTCTGTATGGGTATTGATGGGTATTGCGGTATTGATGGGATCAGATAACAGACATCAAAGACACAGAATAAAAAATCATAGTGTTGTGAATGAGGGGAGCACAGAGTGGACACCAGCCCAGAGTGGACACCAGCCCATCTATAGACAATTGGACACCCCTTCCCAGAAGGGTCTCAAAAAAGAGATGAGTCAGTAAGGTGCAGTGCAGCACCAATGATACATACAACTTTCTTCTAGTTTTTTTAATGCTTCCTACCCCATGCCCATTATCATCACCCCAATTCTACCTTACCTATCTGGCTTGACCAGAGGATGTATACTGATACAGATAAGAGCTTACAGTATAGGGGATCCAGGACAGATACAGTCCTCGGGACCAAAATGAGAGTAGAGATAACAGGAGGGGAAGGGGATGGTGGGATAGAAAGGGGGAACTGATCACAATGATCCACATATAACATACTTCCAGGGGGACAAACAATAGAAAAGTGGATTAAAGGAGACAACGGTTGGTGTAAGACATGAAAAATATTTAAAATAAATTATCAAGTGTTCATGAGGAAGGGAGTGTGGAGGGGAGATAATGAGCGGATATCAAGGGCTCAAGAAGAAAGAAAATGTTTTGAGAGTGATGATGTGAGCATATGTACAAATGTGCTTGACACAAAGGATGTATGTATATATGGATTGTGATAAGAGATGTAAGAGCCCCCATTAAAATGATTTTTTAAAAATTACAACCCCCCAAAGAAAAGAAGCAATATCTTCAATTTTTTAACAATAACTTACAACCTTCAGACCAACTAATATCTTCAAATTTTAATTTCTTTGTTTTAATAAAGGTTTCTACGAATTTGTAGCAACACTTTTTTGCCTTTCCCTTAAGTTCTGTGTCTATCTAATTAGTGATTTCCTCCTCCTTCTCCCTACCACTGATAATCATTAAAGATATTTCCCTCAATGTTAAAACCTTGTTTTGACTTTTACAATACTAATCTTATACAGTATTCATAAGGTTTTGATTGAAGTATTTCGCTTAGCTTCATATCTTCCAGCTTTATCCATGTTATGAGATGCTTCTTACATTCATTATTCTTTAAATTACTTAGTATTGTGTGTATCATAGTGTGTCCATTCTTCCTTGGATAGACATTTAGGTTGTTTTCACCTTTTTGCTATTAAGAGCATTTTTGCAATAAACATGCATGTACATTGGTGTCAAAACTCTTAATTTCTTTAGGATATATACTAAATATTGGAACTGTGGGATTATATATGGCGTGGATTTAATTGTGATTCTCCCCCTCCATATGTACCAACTTGTTTGGGAGAAGGCTTGACAGTTATGTAATAATGTAACGTGACAGTTATATAATGACTCCCCAAGATGTGATCTGATGTCATAGGCCAATAAGAGGATTAATAGTAGTTTGCAGCACCCTTAAAGAGCTCTGGTGGCCTCAAAGTTGTCAGTTCAAAGCCATCAGCCACTTGAGGGAGAGAGTTGAGGCTGTCTGATCCCACTGAAACTTAAGTTTTGACTTCCAGCACAAGATGGTGATGTAGAAAGACATTACTTGTTTCCTCTACAACAAACAAGTTGGAAATTGTGGGTAAAGGAAAAACATGAGATCTTGAATCTCTGAGAAGAAAAAAACTGGATGGACCTCTTTTGAGCCCAAATACTCATGCATTCTAGATTTCAAAGGCTCAGACCATTCACATGGCTCTAGTACGAGGTTCTGGAAGAGGCCGTGTCCTTCTGAACTAGCCTGAGGCAAAAAGCAGTCACTGAACTGGGTTGCTTTTTGTTTTGCATTGTTGTTTCTTTCTTGATTTTCTCTTCATCCTTTTATATTACAAAAAGGTAATCATTTGGACAGAGAATCAACAACAAAAGGCATACGAGATAATCACCACACAGAAATCAATCCATTTAAGCAATATTCAAAGTTACAGAAAAAGTTATAGGACTGAAAATAGGAAGCCACTAATCATTATGCAATGAGGATACATACAAAGAAAGGAAAAGTGCTGAAACAAAATATTTGAATAAAAATGAAATCAAATAGTTCACAAGAAAGAATAGACTGTCAAACTTGAGAAGATATAATATTCTCAATGCAACTTTAAAGAAAATGAAACAAAACTCATAAAAATTTATAAAACGAGAGGCACAAAGACCTACTAAATGATAAAGTAACAGCAACAAAAAATTATGAGAAAATAAAATTAACTTGGCCTAGAAAATTACTAACAATAAAGAAATCAATAATGTCATTTTTTCAAAGACATAGTAGAGGGAGGAAGAGGAACTGATAACAATAAACAACATATAACCCCCGCCCCTAGGGGGATGAACAAGAGAAATGGAGAAGGGAGAAGGGAGGGTCTAAGCCAGAGGAGCTCAATACGTCGATCACGATCTACTAGTGGATCACAAATGTAGTGTGGGTAGATCTCATGGCATTAAAAAAATGTAAGCCTATCATCAATTCCCTCAAATTATATGCAATGCAGCCAAACAGATGCAATCTTAGGTGTCAAATGCACGCACAAACAATTGCATTAAATGCAACAAAACTCATACATTATTGCCGATTTTTAGACCTTGGTTTTTTTCTCTTAAATCTAAGAAAGGGTATTAAAATGAGTAGGGGAGTTGGATCAAGTAGAAAGACAAAAAAGTATAGACTGAGCCCTGGTGGCGTAAGTGGTTGAGTGCGGAACTGCAGCCCGCGGGCTTGGCGGTTCAAATCCAGCGGCGGCTGGGTAGCGCCCACGACCACCAGAGGCAGTGATGCCCACAAAAAAAAAAAAAAGAAAAAAAAGTAACACTTTTGCCACATAAAGATCATCGATTCCAAGTTCCGTTCCACTATGACTGATGACCGTTTGGAAGTGTGCTTGAGGCTGGCTATCAGCAGCTCTGTCTGGAATATGCATCCCTGGCTCGTTCCATTCAGTGCAAGTCATCAGAATAAACTTGAGTAATGACAAAAAATGTACATAGTTAATTGTTTTGTCTTGTGCATTATGGACTCGTGTTCATGCAAGGCACATAAATATACATTGTACATATAAAGAATTCTCAATGCATTTGTGAATAAGTGTAATCAATCGATAAATATATGTTTTACATTTTTTGTAGTTGGTAGATAATTTTGAGTTGATCATTTTACAGGTAACTCGCATACTGAAAAAGTGTGAGCACCCATGGTCTAGTTTACTAGTGCAATTCTTTCCCTTCTCAAATCTGATGGCAAAGTTTGAATTTGATATGGTTTTTGTTATCTCCTCCCTTAGTTCTTGGATTTCTCTTTGGTGTGTGACCTTTATCTCCTCTAGTACTACACCCTTTTTCTGAGTTGCTTCTCTAAGCAGCATTCTGAAGATTTATTTCTGTGACAGGTCAACATCTGCCTCTTTTATGACTGCCCTTAGGTTCATTGGCTTTTGTTTCTCCTGTTTTCTTGTTGAGGCAGATTGCTGTTTATGTTTCATTTTGGAGGAACATGGTGCCATTTTTCCTAGCCTCTCTGGGAGGTTGGTATGAATGCTTCTTCAGGCTGCTTGTAATCAACTTCCCTGAAGGGTTTCATTGAGTTCACCTTTGTCTCACTGTGGTTTCCCGCTTACCTTAGCCTATCAGGAATGTGTTGTTTGTAGGGCAGGTTGGACGGCCCTCTCAGTCGTCAGGCTCTGAGGTCAGCCTACATTACATTGGAGCACCTTGTTCACAGGTGTGAAGGCTGCGGCCTGAAGGAAAATATTGGCCAGGCATAGGGATGGGAATGGGGCACATCTGCTCCTGATTAGAGACACTGCAGACAGGGGGACAAGCAGGAAATAGCACCCAGTCCCATCAGTTAGAGGACTAGGGGACACCAAAGAGCAGAGAAAAGGTAGAAAGGAATGTGCTGGTCTTGAAGGAGGAAGCTGCCTAAGGGGCAGCTGGAAGGTCCTGGTGCCATCTGGATATCAAATGGTGGCTTCATGAGCCTCAGCTGGGTGCCTCACGGACTCTGGCCACTATGGCTAGCAGGAGCAAGACAGTCCACAGCAGTGCAGCCTGGACCAGTTCCTGAGGCAGACCCAGTCCTCTGGACTCTGCTGTGTATGCAGGATATGTGGTGAGAGTCAGCTCCTGGTTCAGGGAAACACTCTGTGGCGGGAGATAATCTGACAGTCTTGGAACCCCTACTGGGTGCCAGCTCTCCCCTCACCAATCTGCATGATGTTCCCAGTGTGAGCCAGCTACCTGGTTGCCATTTTACCTCCTCTTGTAATGTTTCTTAATATGTCCTCCATCTAGCTCTATTCAATGGTGGAAATGGGGTTTCCATCCAGCTAAACTTTCCCTGCAGAATTCTGCAGACTTTGCGTTACAGCACATGAAAACAGCAGTTTTAGTATTCTGGAGAGTCTCACCTTGCATACCTTTTAAGTATTTTTTGAGTTTTGAGAATAAAACTAAGTCTGAAGGAGCAATATCAGGATGGAGGATGGAGGGGAAAGGCTCACTGAGGATAAGTGATGATAGCTAAAGCGATCATAGAAAGAATGATACAAATAAATGGTGTATGTTCAATCTTTTTGGTTCACTTTGGAGAACATAAATTTATCACGAGTCATGTGCCCTCAGTGCACTCTTTTGTAGTCAATGGAAGAGAATTGAATGTGAAATCACACCTGGAATGAAAAGGAAAATAAAATTATTACTACCTTATACAAAATTTATCAACCAGTCCATTGCTGCTTTTCTCTCACTGTCACTCAACAAGTGTATTTGAGGGTCACTTGATTTTTTTCCTCTAAGTCAGTGGTTCTCAATCTGTGGGCCACGCCCCCGTTGAGGATTGAATGATCCTTTCTTTCACAGGGGTCGCCTGATTCATGACTAGCAAAATCACAGTTATGAAGAAGCAACGAAAATGATTTCTACTTTCTATCAATGTTTCCTGCCACTTTCCTTTCACCATGGTGCTTGCTTGCCCTTAAGGTTGTTTGCTTTGGGCAATGTCTCTCTGTTTGACTGATGTGCTTTCCTTGCCTATTGGGTCATCATCCATGGCAAGGTCAGTGGTTGGGGATCAGTGGACCCACCAAGTGCTGGGACAGATCCTCCAATGTGGGCATCGCTTATAGATATTTACTGTCCCCACCTCCCACGTAGGATCCCTGAGTGACTTTGCTACAAACTGGCTAAAGACTTGGTTCCTGCATGTCCAAAGTATGTTAAAGTCTTGCCATCCTTGTTTCTAAAGAACATTCTGGCTATACTTCTTCAAAGACAGATATTTCCATTTTGGAATTCCATAGTATATTCCTTATTCCATGACAAGCAATTCTGCTCTGTGCAGGCACTGGGAATTGCAACCTTCAGCATCATCTGTAAAAGCCTTGGTCCCATTTCTGGAGTTGGAGGTTATGTACAGTGGTGACCACAAGATGGCGAGAAAGAGCTTACCTGGAAGTCTGTGTTTTTTGCTCCTAAGGCTGAGACTATTTCATCATGAAGCCGTTTCCCTCATTTTGTTATACGTATGAAGTACCCACTCTGTGCCTGCTCTGGCACCAGCCTTTCTTTGGGTCACAGAGTTGATTCACGTTACATTGCCTGAGAACTGGAATCATAACAAATAAGTAGCCTCCTTAGCTCATAATTACATTATTTTCATGAAGGAAAAAGGTAGAAACTCCTCATAGTCAGCATGGAAAGACTGGGTCACTTTTCTTTTCCAGAACCTGTCCCCTTCCTGTCAAACTCAAAATGCAAGTGGCACAGTACTCTCCATTCATTGCTGTCTAAATTTCTTGGTGCTGCTTTAAGATAATTACTGCTAATGCGGGGCTTTCAAGAACAGAAATTTCTATTTTCATAGTTGGCAGCTCACAGTCGCAATCAGGGTCTCAGACATGTTGATTCCTTTCTTAGTTTCTTAGCAATCCTCATCTAGTGTCTGTCTTCCCTCCTTCAGGTTTAATCTGCTTTTTAAATATATAGTAACTGATTAGATTCAGAATCTCCCCTGGATGCTATGGTCTCATGAACATAACAAAGACAAGTTTATTCCCCACTAGATTACATCTACTGTAAAGATTTAGTATTCCAACACACCTTTTCAGGGGGACACAATTCAATCCATAGTAACGTCAGGCCTAATTAACTCTTCTAGACCTGTTGTACAAGTGCTTATGCGCAATCCATGTAGTCTGGGCTCCTCTCTGGGCTCAAGATAATTCTTCTGACAGCATCCTTGGGAAAGTAAAGGGTCAGTGAAAAGAGGAAGTTTCTCCGTGAGTTGGATTAACCCCAGGACTGAAACGATAAGCTTGAAGATAACAAAAATTGTGAGTGAGGACGGCACAGGAACGGGCAGGGTTTTGTTCTATTGTTCATAAGGTCGATACAGCACCTCAAAGCGACAAATACTTGTTAAGCACTGTGCTAATTTACACACTGGTGAGTTAAAAATAGCATCTTTACCCTCATAGAGGTTTTTGTTTGTTTGCTTCCATCTGTGTATTGCATTATGCCTGATATATTCAGAGATTTAATTAATGTCTGTGTGGCTGTTTGTTTTGATGAAAGCTTATAATTATTTTTCTAATGTGAAAATAATTTTAGTCCTGGCCTACGCTATTAAATTGCCACGTGGCAAAATACATTAGCATTTTCAATGAGTGCCAAAGATTTTACTAAAAGGGATATATTTAATAGATTCAAATGTTAGTAAATCCTGAAAGGGGAATTATGAAAGACAGCGTTAAAAGATTATGATATACAATTATTGAAGGAGGTCAAGGATCTTTTAATACTGCTTAAGGACTTTTGGAAGAGATTTATTTAGTTCTTTTTATTAATATTCCAAAAGGCTTAATACAGTGGCCAGGAAAGCTTATAACTTTTATTTAAAATAAAAGGTTGAGCATGATAGTGGGACAAGAGGAAAGTAAAAGGAAATAGAGGAAAGAACTAGGAGGCAAAGGCCATTTATAGAGGTCTAAATACAGGCATGTGGCTGAGCCCCAGTGCCGTAAGTGGTTGAGTACGGGACTGCAGCCCGCGGGCTTGGCAGTTCAAATCCAGCGGCGGCTCTCAGGAGCAGCACTGGGTAGCTCCTATGGCCACCAGAGGGCTGTGATGCCCACGAAAAAATACAGGCATGTACATATGTAAATATTTTTATATCTGATGATGGGGAAATAGATCTATGTGCATATATTTATAGGTTTACTTTTAAGGCAGCAGATGGACATTGGGTCTCCACTCAATACTCCCTCAATGCAAGAGCACTTTGTTCTATTAAACTGCAATCCATGATGCTCACCTTATCAACATGATTTCTGAAGACAAAGCGGGTGCATAAGCAAAGTGATGAAGAAAGCTGGTGGTGCCTGGATATAAAAAGATATAGCATCTGAGGTCTTAAAGACTTGAAGATAAACATCTGTAGGCAACTGGACATTCCCTTACAAAAGGGTCACGAAGTGGAGATGAGCCAGTCAGGGTGCAGTGTAGCAACTATGAAACATACTACTTTCCTCTAGTTCTTTAATGCTTCTTCCCTCCCACTATCATGATCCCAATTCTGTCATAAATCTGGCTAGACCAGAGCATGTACACTGGTACAGATAAGAACTGGAAACACAGAAAATCCAGGACAGACGAACCTTTTAGAACCAGTGGTGCAATCTACATATATCCCCCTTCCTGGGGGACAAACAACAGAACAGTGGGTAAAGGGAGACATTGGACTGTGTAAGACATGACAAAATAATAATATTTTATAAATTATCAAGAGTTCATGAGGGGGTGGGTGGGGAAGGCGGAGAAAATAAGGAGCTGATACCAAGGACTCAAGTAAAAAGCAAATGTTTTGAGAATGATGATGGCAACAAATGGACAAATGTGCTTGGCAGACAATGGATATATGTATGGATTGTGATAAAAATAGATGGTTTTGGGGGTGCTATACCTCCATTCTTTTTTCACAACACTGAAAGAATTCATGTGGCAGAAGCACTTTTATAAATCCAAGTGAATTTTATGATGGGATGAAAGAGTACAGTCTCAAAAAGTACAAGCTACTTCTGGAAAGCAAACATACCGTATGACCCAGTGGAAACTTGTGACTGAAGATGGTCACTTCAGGAGGGTGCAAAAACCCCATAGAAAGAATACCAGGAAAAGAAACTGCGCGCAAGAGCAAGAAATCCCCAGAGACTGAGTGGCCCTCAGCAGGCACGTGTACCCCTCACCCCCCCAATACACATGGGAGGAATCTCACCCCAGTTTGCAGCCTGCACCTGAACAAGAGAAGCGAGACAACAGACCCTCAGCCTGCCAGCAGCTGGCTTTTGATCCCACTGGCTAGGTAGGTGTAGCGGAGGGTGTCGGCCTACAGTATTGGCTGAATTCAAGCGATCCTGTGGGATCGCATGTGCCTAATGTTGTGTGTGGGCCCGGATTTAGCGAAGCTAAATTCATTGCACATGCTCAGTTTTAGTGGCTACATTTAGGTGCACCTGTGTGACGTCATGTCACTGATCACTACTATTGTGGGGGGCCCAAGTGTATCTCCCACCTGGGTCTAGGTGATTTGGTTCTAAGCATGCTGTGTTCTGGATTTTCCCACAGGTGTCTCATTAATGTGCCTGATTTTTTTCCCACCCTTTTCATTGTGACATGGACAGTCAATCCTCATTCAGCTTAGGCATTTGGTAGAAACAACCTCTCCCCTTTGTCCGTAATCTAGCCATCTGCCAGTTTGTTTAAAATTGTTTTCTGTTAGATTGGATCTATTATGATATAGCACAATTTTGAGTCTATAAAGTGCTGCCTGAACTTGGTCATCTTTCTAAATGTCTCCACAGATACAGATATTTTACTGAACTTCTATCATAGAAGAATTAGAAAATTCAGAATTGATCTTGTGTGTGCATGTGTGTGTATAAAAAAGACCAATTGTATATTAAGAAAGCATCTCAGCCCATACCAGTTCAAGTTCGTAAGTCTGATATTAGCCCATATGTTTGATACCTATGAATTCCTCTTCAGACCTAATGCAACTCACGCAATGACACTGAGTCAGGAAGACTGCAGGCCAGTGAGTGGAAAGTCTCATGGATCCAGTGACAGTAGAAGCATCTCAGCTCTGTAGTGGGTTTCAATGTGGGTCACCAGCTCCAGGGCACTGGCTCCATCAATGTGTAGCTTCCTGTGGCTTGTCAACAGGAATTTCTCTCAGGAAGTCAGTGTATCTGGATTCCAGCGCGCTATTTATCTCCTTTGTGCCTCCAAATATGGCCATCAGACTGTGACCTGATAGACAGACTAGACTCCACCCATTCGCAAGTTGACAGGAGATTATGGAGCTGCCACAGACCACCTCTTGTCAACTGGACATTCTTACACAACTTTTTAGCTATATTTAATTTTCAAAAAATAAAACCATATCTGTACTGGACAGGATAAAGCAAGAATGCATACAGTTAAATATGTGTCAAAGCCTCATTGAAACATGATATTCTATAAGTGAATAGCACAGTATTCTATGCCTAACAGTTGCAGTCAAGTAACACCTACAGCATAATCTTATTAATATATTCCCCCATGTGTGAAAGTCTGTAAGGCAACCATTTCATGCCTTTATCATTCTCAGTTTTGGGTATCCAATGTCTATACTGCCCACTTAAATCAACCCAGAGCTCTGAGGAGACAATCATCTTCTTTGATGTAAAGAATCTTCATTCCAGTTGGAACCATTTACAAACAAAGTCATACAGTCAGCAGCAACATGCACCAATTCACAGGCTCCAATATACTTTCTTCATTTGGTTGGGTGCTGGTCAGCTCAATGTGGGCCGCCTCACTTAGCCTCACCAGGGTGCCCATTGGCAATGTTGCCTTGAGACCATGGGCCCCATCACAAATTCTCAACAACCCTAGCCCGTTGGGACTAGGTCATGAACTTCAGACCTTTCAACCTACTTTTATCTTCTCTAGTCCTGTGAAACAGCTCCACAGGTGCCAGTGGCCAGACTCAACCAGTTTCTCCATTGCTGCTTTTCTCTCACTTCCACTCACCAAGTGTATTTGAGGGTCACTGGTTTTTTTTCCTCTAAGTCAGTGGCTCTCAACCTGTGGATCACGACCCTTTTGGGGGTGGGATGATCCTTTCATAACAGTAACAAAACCACAGTGATGAAGTAGCAACAAAAATAATTCTTTGGTTGAGGGGGTCACCACAACAGGAGGAACTGTATTAAAGGCTTATGGCATTAGGAAGATTGAGAACCACTGCTGTAAATCAACTTACCATCTGTGGTGAAGTGAAATTTCTCAATGTGGCTCTTCTATCCATGTCTCTAGGAGCCCTGTTGACATAGTTACATGTTCAGCTGCTAACCACAAGGTTTGCAGTTCAAACCACAAGTCTCTAGGGGAGAAAGCTGAGACTTCTTCGGTGAAGAACTGCAGTCTCAGCAATCCACAGGGCAGTTTGACCCTGTCTCATAGGGTGACCGTGAACCAGACTTGACTCAATGGCAGTGAATGAAATGCTAATAGAGGGATCGGTCCCTTAAGTTGCCTCACCCCCACCCCCCCCAGCTATAAGCGATCTATCTCAGAAGCAGGTCTAGAGACAGCTCCTAGAGGACCATCCAGGCAGCAAAGCCACCAGCAGAGCATGCCCCCATCCCTGCAGGAGGTGGAGACTTCTGAGCCCTGAGGCACCGGGGGTGGGGGTGGGGGAGGGGGGTGCTACATTGGAAATCGGGGGACAGAGCAAAGGGGCTACGTTGAGATGGCGCAGGGAGGCCAGGCCGCTGAGCCCACGAGAGACTGATTGGGAGGGTGAGAGCCAGAGTCAGCCCTGGCTATGGACAAAAGACGGTATCTTTAATATTTTCTGATCTTGCCCTGTGCCAAAATGTTAATTTCCCTTAAAAATAACAACAGCAACAATAACAACAAAACCATAATTGTGAGGACCGTGTGTGAGTTCTACATGGCGATTTCTATGGATTGTCAAATTCGGGGGATAAGCGGAGGGCGGTGGGAGGAAAGGGGCGTGTCTGAGGAGGGTGAAGGCTGGAGGGCCCAGGCTCATCTGCCCTTTGCCATGTGGCCTACTGAGGAGTGGGACTCTCCTTTTTGGTGGAGCCAGAGGAGGTCAGATATGCACCCTTTCCCACAACTGGTGTCAGGAGGGTGGAGTTTGTTTCAATGGCTCTCGCCTCAGAGACATATGAGGTCTTAAAAAGTATTTTTAGTTGCGAGTTAATACAGATATCGTCGTTTCATAGATCAATCATGTCAAGCAGTATTTTGCAATTTCTACCACAATGAGTCTCCGAACACTCACTCCTTTCCACTCTGAGCTCCTTGACGTCGTCTCTCCATAGCCGCTGTTCTCCCACGCCCCCAAGTCTTTATTCTACTTACTGGCCCCACAGGCTCATAAATCCTGGATTTCATATACCCAAACCAGAAAACCATATAACAACTTCAAGAAGGTGGTCCCCAATGACATAACATATCAGAGATAAACCCAAATATGCACAAACAAAAAAAATCAAACAGAGCAAAAATACAGAAAATGTTGAATACCAGATCAGGTCTAGCATGCTTCAGAGTGGGCAATCCATAGATAACATTGTAACTGTTCAAGTCAGGCTTCTTTCTTTTATCTTCTGTTTTCATCTTTTCAATGCATTCTGTTTAGTAACCACTTTCCCTTAATTATGGATAGAGGGAGATAACCAGAGAGTATCTTGGGCTTCCTCTGTCATCCATAGCCTTCTGCAGACTGGATTTTTTACAGCTATAGGTTTGCCAGAATAATACATATCTTTAAAAAATACTTTTATTGTGGGATCTTATATCTCTTACCACAATCCATACATTCCTCCAGTGTGTCAAGCACATTCAAATTTAAAAAAAATCATTTTATTGGGGGCTTGTACAACTCTTATCACAATTCATACATGAATACATGTGTCAAGCACATTTGTTACCATCATGATTTTCTTTTTAATGCTTTTTTCTTTTCTTTTTTCTTTATTGGGGCCTTGTGCAACTCTTATCCAAATTCACATATACATCCATTGTGTCAAGCACATGTGTACATTTGTGGCCATCACCATTTTAAAACATTTGCTTTCTGTGTTAAGCACATTTACACATGCCCCCATCGTCATATTCAAAGCATTCTCTTCATGTTTGAGCCCATGATATCACTCCCCATTTCTTCACCAACCCTCCCCTAATCCTCCTGGTATATCTACTCTCCTTTTTAGCTCTGAGGCATTTATCTATCCTGGATTCCCTGTGATGTGGACTCATATTTGTAGCAGTGTGTTTGTTCTTGTGTAATCCAATTTGTAAGGCAAAATTGGGGTCATGATGGTGGGGTGAAGGAAACACCAAAGAGCTAGAGGAAAGTTATATGTTTTAACAGTGCTATACTGCACCCGGATTGGCGCATCTGACCCCTCTGTGAGGGGATGTTCAATTGACAAAAGATGGGCATTGGGTCACCACTCCATGCCCATCCCCCATTCACCTTGGCTATAGTTTTATTCTGGGTCTCAGATGACTGATACCTGATCCCATTGACACCTTATGATCACACAGGCTGATGTGTTTCTTCCATTTGGACTTTGTTGCTTCTCAGCTAGATGACTGCTTGTTTACCTTCAAGTCTTTAAGACCCCAGATGCTATACCTTTTGATAGCTGGGCACCATTAGCTGTCTTCACCATATTTCTGTCTGCACACATTTTGTCTTCAGTGATCATGTTGGGAAGGTGAGCACCACAGAATGCCAGATTGTTAGAACAAAGTGTTCTTGTGTTGAGGAAGTACTTGAGTCGAGGCCCAATGTCCATCTGCAACCTTAATTCTTAAAGTATAGATATGAGTACGTACCATATTCGTTGGACCATAAGATGCACTGTTTTTCCCCAAAGTGGAGGAGAAATGAGGGTGTGTCTTACAGTCCGAAGGGGTGGTACTCCAGAACACTTGTTTATGATCCCATGCACCTACTTACTGTTTGCTGCTATGTACATGCTGTGGATTGCTGTGTGTCTGGGGAAGTCCCAACTCCTGGAGTCTCAATGTCAGTCAGGTCACATGATCGGTGCAACTCACACCTCCCCGGCATGTGTATGACACTGAGAGACTGACAGGATTAGAACATTGAGACAAGAGGCAGCTAGGTACGGTACTTAGTAACCTCCCGGCTGGGACTATGTGATGCAGTACAGTGTCCTGACAGGCAGGCTTTGCATGGCAGGAGAGACTATATGTCTCTTTCCTGCCATGACGGGCTCTTTGCCTACCTGTAAGGTGGGTTGGTCCCCTTTAATAGTAATACCAAGCGGTTTGAGTTACTGTATATTATAATACTGATGCATGTGGTAATATGTCTCATAACAACTGACAATTCTTTCACTACTATGTTTTCCGTAGATAAACACCATTTCTCTGTTGGTACAAAATATCAAAGATTAAAAGATTAGCCTATAAAATTTCATTTAAACTGGTGGTAATAAAATATGCAAAGGGTCATGGGAACAGCAGTGTAGAGACATTTGGGGTCACCTCTAACTGAAAAAAAAAAGATAAGAGAGTAGAGAAAGC
Source organism: Nesogale talazaci (assembly GCA_004026705.1). NCBI lineage: Eukaryota > Metazoa > Chordata > Mammalia > Afrosoricida > Tenrecidae > Nesogale > Nesogale talazaci. The sequence continues at coordinate 567 of PVJH01021552.1, read as the reverse complement.
AGGAAGATCAGCTGCAAAGACTTGATAAAATTAAGCACACTTTTTGTGGGCATGCTGAAAAATGGCCACAGTTGGAAGTGAACGTGAAAAAATGAATCACATGTCACTGGAATATGGGCTTTTCAGTTTCTACAAAAATGATCACCTATGAAGCCAAACACATTGCTATAGAAAAAAGTATTAAGGATTTACTGGCTTACCACCACGGTGCAGCAGATTTATAAGGAGAAGTAGCCTTGCAATGTATACCAAAACCAGAATTGCACAAAAAATGCGACTAGAATATGAATCGAATAAGTGATTGTGAGCAAAAGAGTATCATAAATTCTGATGCTAGTGATGATGAGTTTCTAGGATTTCCAGAAAACTAGAAAAGTGCTTGAGCCTCAAAGTCTTTCCTCATTTGTTAATGAAAGTGATGGTGGTTCTTTTAAAAAAATTTTTTTTAATTCATTTTATTGGGGACTCATACAGCACTCATCATAATGTATACATACATACATACATATGTTGTGTCAGTAGTTACATCTTTTCTGGGATGGGGTGGGTTGTTTTTTTTTTTTTTTG